>BQNB010056573.1:0-38615 GCA_026074375.1 Tanacetum coccineum | reverse complement strand
TAAGTAAACTATTAAGCAAATATTAAGCTAGATATTAAAAGTAATGAAATTAAATGAAGACTTACCAAAAGCTTCAGCTAAACAGAAGCTTAAGCTCAAATGAGCTTATCAACAGCTCTGGCTTATCCTAAGATAAGCCAGTAAAGTCCTTGGGAGCCCTTCCAAATCTAGCTCCCCTTCCATAAGCTTAATAAGTCCAATAACAAGGTAATTGGCTGATTTTAATTATTTGAGTAGATTAATAGACTAATTGAGCTCAATCACTAGCTTAGAGACTAGTGAGAGCTATAGAGAGCTTATGAGTAACAGTTGAAATCAATAGAGCTTATTTAGAACTTATGGTAAGGTAAAGAGATTAAGACAAATCACAAACTAAATTTCATTAACTGAAAGCTTTGATTACATGATTAAAAAGTAGATTACAAGAGATTAAAATTGGAAAAAATTACATTAACTAAATTTAAGCTAAGAACTACTACTATTCTAAAAAAAGGGGAAAAAGAAGATGAAATGTGTGTGTGTGAGTGTGCTATTTATAGCAGCCAAGGAAGTTTCTAGGAGCCTGAGTTAGTTAGACGCTCCTGCTAATCTCATCCGTACATTCCTCTAATCATTGGAGAATCAATACTGGCCATTGGATCACTTTGATAATCACACGGATTGCCAGCGTGGCAATCCGTTGTGAGATACCTTGTGCTTTCATTGTGAGTGAATCCAGTGTAAAACCCATCAATTTTGTGCTTTCTTTATTTGCCACCGTGTCATTCCTTGTTGGGATTAGCCAATATGGTGCGTTTGATTACATTTTAACCTGCCAAGGTGTACTTGAGTACTTGAATTACCTTCTTTAACCCTCAATTTAGCTTTGCCCTTTGTTTTAACCTGTGGGTAAATCGGAGGAGACGATGAACAGTGCTTTTGTTCTTGGCGCCCTTTTTTGGTTTTAACTGAAACGGGTAAAAATGGGGGGTGAGTTTGGGGTATTGGCAAGAATGGTCCTTGTGGTTTATAAGTGGAATTGCAAATATAAGTCCAAGTGTTTTCAAGGTTTGAAAATGGCAAGACTAGTCCTTGGACTTGTAGTGGGTTATAGTTTAGGGTTTTGAGGGACTGAATGTGTAACTTTGGAATTTTGTCTTTTATGGCTTGACTTTTGTTGACCAGGAGTTGACTGAAGGTTGACTTTTTGACTTTAGCTTCCGGCTCTTGTACACTCTTCCGTTCTCGTGTCCGTGTTTGCCCGTTTTTGACTGTTTTCATGTGATTTTTGCTATATCCGTACCTGCATACACACAAACACAAAACAAGCATATTTTTGCCATTTTCACTGTGTTTTTGGTCATTTAGGGCTATTTTTGGTATAAATGGATATGTGTATTTCACACATATCAAAATTCTCCAAACTAAACGATTGTGTGTCCTCACGAAATATTACATGCCTTATAACCAAATACCAAGAAAACTCCCCAAACTAATCCTTTAAGAAGCAGTAAAGTCTTTCGTGGAGAAAGTTTCTAAGTCACAAGTTATAAAACACCCGTTTTCCCATTTTCAAAACTTTTTCTCTTTTTATGATTTTTTTTAATAATTAACTTCCTAACTATAACTTATTCTTGTGTTGACATAATGTATTGTTTTCATTACCTTTTTGGTAACTTTAAGGATCATGGAACAAAAAGCAATTGAAAAGTGTCTTAATAGATAAATTCGGCATCCCCGACTTTTCACTTTTCCTATACTAAGCCTAAAAATAAGATTATTGTGAATTACAAGTTATGATGCTAACACTACTCATAAAAGCTAATTGTGTACTTACTCTTCCTCCCTTATTCCTAATTTTGTATCTCAAGATTTTATTTAAGTCATATACCCGAAGGCTCTTTAAGACTTTATTTCGATACTTATTAATTCCAAAAATAAAGCGTAACGGTTAAAAGTGCAATAATTAGATCCTAGACCTTTTCAAAAGATCAAATGTCATTAAGATTAAAGTCCACATCGAGGCGACCAAAATTTGTCTTTTATTAGGTTACTTAAGCAAGGCACCATTCATGTCATATACCCTAAGGCTCTTTAAGACATGAATGGACCAATCTTATATGCACCATATACCCTAAGGCTCTTTAAGGTACAAAATAAGACAAAAAAAATTTTAAGCAACATTATTAAACCTCGGTCCTTTAGAAGGCTACAACATCGGCCACGCCTCAAACAAGATGTAATAAACATATTTCGACCTCGGTAACTTCCTCGACCTTTTAGAAGGCTGTAACATCGGTTGTGAGCCGGCAAGATGCAGTAAACTTTTATCAGTCTTGGATTATTATTGAATTCTACTTATCCCATATACCCTAAGGCTCTTTAAGGAATAAGCAAAATATTTATTAATGTGATACATATAATATGCCAAATTAAGTATTCCTGATGTGTACTCATCCTAATCACAAAGGAACTAAAGAAAACTTCTATTAACTAATTATTAACCAAAAAAAACCGCACAACTCTATTTATTAAACATTTATATATAAAGGTGAAACAAGCTAATGGGAGAAAAAACCACAATTAACACTTATGAGCCTTAAAGAAATCCAACTATTCTATGTTTAGCATCACAACTTATACTCTACTCTATCATCTCTTGTTCTTCACAATTTAAAATTTCTAATAAAGAAACTCGTGAATACTTAGCCTAAAATAAATCGAACTTCGCATATTTAAAATCAATTATGGGAACTTGCAAAGTCTTGACCTTTTCAAGTTAGACTAGCGTTTTATAGCTCCTTGTATAAAAGATTAGCAAAGACAATCTATATAAAGTTAAGGAGAAAGCTAAGGTATAAAACCGATCGGGTCAAAATTTACTTTTCGTTCTCACCAACGGAAAGCCTACATTCGTGTCAACTATTTTTTATTTATTTTTTATTTTTTATATCCAACTAACTATTTATATTTTAACATTTTTCTACACACAATGAGAACAAAACAATAAGTAGGTAACATCAAATCGATAGATTCCCTCCCTAAACTAAAATGAAACATTGTCCTCAATGTTTAAGGCGGGTCTCTACGTAAATCTAAGTCGTTTATTAATTATGCAAAGATAAACGTGAATCGATAAGATGAAAGGATGTCGGACTTCCCCAAACTAATTGTAAACAAAGGATAGGAAGCTTGAGTGAACCGGGACAAAACACCGAACACGAGAGTCTTTAGAAAATTTAGGTAAATCCTGCAAACAATCACAAGTACAAACAACAAACACAAAGAACGGAAGAATACAAGCCTCCCCACAACACATTAGAAGCTAGAAAGAAAGATAGAAAATGGATAAGCATATGGTGCCTCCCACGAAGCGCTTTGTTTTTGGTAACCGAGTCACATAGCTTGACCCGATCCCTGAATTCATTCGTCCTTAGGGAGAGTGTGGAGATCCTGGACTTCCTTTGGTGGTAAGTCTCCTCCAAAGTAATGCTTCACACGATGACCATTCACCTTAAAGTTTGGACCATCAGGTTGAGATAACTCAATGGTTTCGTATGGAAAAACTTTGGTGATGGTGAAAGGTCCTAACCAACGAGTTTTAAGCTTTCCTGAGAATATCTTAAGACGAGAGTTGAAGAGCAAAACTCAATCACCAACATTAAAAATGCGGTTTTTGATCTTTTAGTCGTGAAGCTTCTTCGTCCTCTCCTTATAAATCAAAGAATTCTCTTAAGCTTGATCACGAAGCTCATTAAGTTCATTCAGCTCATTAAGTTCATTCAGCTGAAGCTTCCGGTGATCACCAGCGGTTTTAAGATCGAAATTAGCATGTTTCAAAGCCCAGTATGCTTTATGCTCTAACTCAATTGGTAAATGGCAAGACTTTCCATAAACAAGCTTGTAAGGCGTACAACTAATCGGTGTCTTAAAAGCAGTACGAAATGCCCATAAAGCTTCATCTAATTTGTCAGACCATGAGGCACGATTTTCTCCAACCGTCCTTTCTGGGTAAGTGACAACGCTATTCCTTAAACTAAACTAGTACGGAGTGCATCCAAATGAGTCTAATAAGCTGTCCTAAAAGCCCATAACAGCATATCTAACAGTCTGACCATAATGCCAAACGGTTTTCCCCCCCTTCCTCCGACCAGTCCTCATCCAAAATTCATTAAGAGGACTCGATTGTGACTTCAACTTGACCACATCGTGTTGATGTAGGTAAGGAGTCGGAAGAAGACGATGGGTGACACCATATTTTGACATGACTCTTGCAAACTTATCGTTACAAAAATGGGTCCCTCGATCGCTTATAATTGCTCTAGGAGCACGAATCGAGAGAAAAGGGATTTTAAAAACTTGACAACTACTCTAGCATCGTTGGTGGGCGCGCCTTGGCTTTCAACCCATTTGGATAGATTATCGAACGGCTACTTAGAATATAATTTGTTTCCTCTAGACGAACGAAAAAGGTCCCATAAAAATCGTGATACCCCAAACATCGAAAATATACACAAACGTTTTGGACTTGCATTTTTGAGGCATCTCATCTCGATGTAAATCGTTGGCCTTGTCTTTTACACCATCACAAGATTTTGATCAATTCGTAATCATCCATAAAAAAATTATTTAGTCCAAAGAAACCCAGGCATCAAATACTATTTTGAGCGGTGAAATTAGCACTATGAAGGTGCCGCCTCGGTTGGGTCCTTCCAAGACATGCCCTTGATAATTCAAGAGCTTCTGGCCAAAATACACATCTACAGATGATTTGATCAGCACATTTTACGAAAGAGATAGGGGGATCATCCCCAAAGTAATGCATTATATCCTTGAAAAAATTCCTCTTTTGTTGGGTTGACATACCTTATGAAAAATAAAATTGTTCCCCCGCTTGTGTGAATTTGCAATATCGTCAAAACCACGGGGTATTATGATTTATCAATAAGAACGTGAGTCACCGTTGTCACTTGATTTTAAGAAGGAAAAGTTTCATTAATCTCTTTAGGATCAAAAACATTCAATTCATAGCGGGTTTTCAAGACGAGAGAGGTGATCCAGTATTTCATATGTTTTTTAGCTCCCTTGGTATCATTTTACCTGAAAAATCGAATTCCTTGAAGAAGTAAGAAGACCCAATCTAATCAATCTTGCTTAGGTGTCATTTTCTTGTGAAAGAGGTATTTTCAATGCGAAGTGTTCCGTGTAAACAACACTTTTGTCCATGATTAGATATATCGAAACTTCTCAAAAGTGTAAACAACTGCAAGCAACTCCCTTTTTTCTGTTATTTGTGTATTTGTTTCTCTGCTTCGGTCATTGTCTTACCTTGCATAATGAATTGGGGGGTCGGAAATGCTTCTCAATTCTTTTTCCTAGGACCGCACCAATTGCATAAAATCACTTGCATCACATACATGATTTCAAAAGGTTGGCCCAATTTGAGCAATGAGAATTGGATTCTTTCTGGTTAACTTATTTTTTCAATGATTTGAAAGGCTAGAATGCATCTTCCGAGAAAATGAAAGGAGTTGTTCTTCTCTAAAGATGGGTCATGGTGTTCGATAGATTTTGGAAAAGTCTTTGAAAAAATCTTCGAATAGAATCCGCATGCCCGAGAAAACTTTCTGACTCCTTTTAGAACTGGTTGTTTGGGTGAGGAAAAGCTTTGAAATTTATACATCAACTTTTAGCCTTATCGTACTTCAATTCCTTTTCTAGAGATCTTAAGACCTAAAACAATAGCCTTCCATTAAACCATGAAATGGCTCTTTTACCCAATTTAGGTGCTAATTGGTAAGTTCACCATCACCGTTAGAGCTATTTTGTCTAGATTGGCAAGACACGAGGAAAAAGAATCTCCGAAAACTGAAAAATCATCCATAAAAACTTCCATCGTTTTTCCTATCATGTTGTAAAAAATGGCCATCATACAAGGTTGCTAAATGTTTTTCCGGGTGCATTAACACAAACCGAATGGCATACGACGTGATAAATGCTAATTGTATAAATTTACATACCCGGGATGTTAGCCAAATACGAAGCCAGAAATGCCAAAAGAATAGAAAAATGTGTGCTTTTGTGTCTATTGTGCAGGAAAGGATAAAAAGGACAAAAAGAAGCAAAAACAGCCAAAGACCGACAAGAAACGAAAGAGACAAGACAAAGAGTGAAGAATAAAATCCAAAAATCAAAGCCGGACCAGATTGATACAAGAAATGAAGACTCAAGATAAAAGTCAAGGACCAATTATGACAAGTCTTCAAAGTTCAAAGACTTATTTGGAAGTTTTAAATACAAAGGACTAAGATTGCAAATAATGGAAAGTTTGTTTATAAAGAGAAAAGGGAGATAAAAACCACAAGGGCCGAACTTGTCAATTTCAAACTTGCTTTTATACTACAAAAGAGAACAAGCAACGCAAGGACCAATGTTGCAATATCTTCAAAGTTTTAAACAGAAAACGCGCTTTTTAAACCGCCTCTAACAAACTCAATAGAATTTCCCGCCAAATCCAACAAACAACCCAACTTCACCCAAACCTTTCCCCCGCTCCTTTCTCTCATCTAACCTTGTATTAAACCCTCCTCCACATCACCTCAACCACGTGTCAACCCTTAATTGGTTCAAACACCTCATATTTCTCATCAAACGGCCACAAATGACTCGAAATTGATCAAAGGAGGACCAAGATTAATAGTGGGAAGTTGCTGTGAGAATACCACTCCTCTCTCTTCCAATCCTCTACAAATTAGCCTTAGGGCACCCATATTTTCAGTTGTAGTTTTTTGTTTTAAATTTTAGGGGTTCAAATTTTTCCTCCTGGTTTATTAAGTTCTATTTCTTTTCAAATTCTTAAAGCAATATAGGCATTAAGCTCTTGTACTCTCTTCCTCTAAGCTTGTACTTCAATCATTTTAGTAATCACATTCAGTTTCAAAGTTTACTTGTACTTTGTTTTCAATTTTAAGTCGAATTTACTCAATAAGCTCTCAATAAGCTCATTTGAGCTTATTACTGTTGATAAGCTCAAATTCAGTCAAACTTTGTTTAGAATCATTCCTTTACTCATTCTTATCAATTTGAATCAAAATAATGATAACTTGAGGCATTTGAGTTCATTTTGAAGCAACAAAGAGTTATAAGCTGTCAAGAACTTATTGAGCTTGAATGCTCAAGGTTTAGAGGCTAAGGAGCCATTAGGATTATGTTTTCCAAAGCCACTCACTCTACAAGAGTGGCTTAAGTGCTGAGACTCCAAAATTCTCAAGGTTACATTTCTCATATTTCATTCAGCTTAATCTTAGCTTAAAGCAGTTGCTAATTACTATTCATTCTTGCTTAATTCTCTGCAATCATGTTGTTTAGGCTTGTTAATTAGCTGTTTTGAGTGTTCATTAGAATAAATTTTAGTAATCTCAATTTCTCATATAATTCTGTCATTTAGTGTTAATAGCTTAGAAGAGAAACTAGCTTAATTTCACACATAAGCTTTAGGTTTTATAGTTTAAAAAGCTTAAGTAGGTGAATTTTAGTAAGAGTAGATATAAGGTTTAAGCTGTTTTAGCTTTTAAATAGATTTTAAGCTCTCTTCAGTTTTGACAGTCATATTAAAGGAGTGTTTGGTTTATAGTGAATTTGACTCTTAAAGTCAACAATGTACTGTCAATTCATGTTATACATTTGAGTATTCCATAGTTAACAAGTTTTAAGTAAGTTTTTAGAGTTAGTGTACAAATTCACAAAGTTTTTAGTATAATATTTGATAGCTAGCACCAGGGCAGTTTGAGAGATAAGTGTTTAAGACATTAATAGCAATCTAGAGGTAATTTTGTGTTAATGAAACATTTATATACAGCAGTTCATACTGCTGTTGCTTTACAATTTTTTTAGTCACTTTTAGAATTTGAAAATAGGAAGTAGAACTTAGGTTTTAGCATAACAATAGAACTCCACTAACTGAATCTAGATAAGTCTTTAAGTTTCATTTTAAACTCTTAAGTTTAGCTTATTTTCCTTGAAAAAGTAGCATAACAGTGCATTAGTGTCTAGCTTCATTTTCTTCTTGATTTCTTATTTTTAGTTGGAATTTTTAGAAACCTTTTACCTAGGTTGATTCAAGGAAAGTAGAATAGCTTATAAACAAAATTCTAGCTTCTAAGGCCAAGTAATCAGCAGTTTAGCTTATTAAGAAAAAGCTTATTTCAGTTTAAGCAAATACTAGCACTTTTTCATTTCATTTTTCTTGTTAAATTCGTTAATACTCAGCTAATTTTTGTTTAGATATTTTTAGTTCACATCTTGATCTACAAATAGCTTCTTTTGTTTTTCATATTCATCCAAAAATAAGCAAGTTATAAGCCAAAAATTAGAAAAGTTCTTAAACCCTTAGTTTCTGTGATCAGTTCAAAAATGCTAATTTTGTAGCTTATTGAGTAGATAAAAGTTCAAGTTGCTTTTATTAAAGTTGTTTAGAATAAGCTAGTTAACGAGTTTGTAGTTTTGAGTTTTGTAAAACAAGATCAAAATGCTTATTTTCTGCGTTAGCTTAGTTCTAGTGGATTTAACAATGTGGAAAGTGTCTTTGTTAAAGTTGGTTAGAATAAGCTCTTCTTTAAATGGTTGTAGTAAATTTTTGCTAGATTTCCACTTTTATTTCATAAGCACAAATAATTACTTGAATTCCGCATGGTTCTTTGTGTTGTCATGTTCTATGATAGTTAAATGTTTTGTTTTCCCTTAGCAGTATGAACAAAAGTACCTTAGTTCATAGGAACTTGTCATTATTCAAATTTCTGTTTTTAATGATGTCTTGTTGGTCTCACTACAGCATGTCCTAGATGAGTGAGGTGTACTCTTATAAACAAGCATATTGTCTAAAGTCCTTTGATAAATGCTTACAATTACGTATATTAAAATACCCGAATGTTTCTGCAAATAAAAGCCAGAAAATGCAAAAGAAATAGAAAAATTTGAGCTTTTGTTGTCTATTGGCGAGAAAGATAAAAAGGAAAACAAAAAGAACTAAAACTATCCCAAAAACCGACAAGGAAACACAAAACCGTGAAAAGACAAGTCAAGCAGTGACAGAAAGAAGCCAATGATCAAGCCGATCAGCCCGATTACAGCAATAAAACAATCAAATATAATCAAAGGGAAACATGTCTGACATGGCGTCAAATCATGCAAAGCGCTTATGGAGTTTTAAAGTTCAACAGAATCTAATCATTGCACAACAAGTGAAAGTGTTTTATAAAAAGGGAAGAGAAAAAGAATTATAAAAACACACAGCGGCCCGGAAGTGGCAAAGTTTGTAAGTTGCTTCTACACTAAAAAACGGAATATAAACGCAGGCGACGGAAATTGCAAAAACATAGGGAATGTAATTAAACACACACTAAGTCACAAGCCACGCGATACAAAAAACTTTCCTCTAACAACCTCAACAGATAATTTCCCTGCCAAAATTCGCAAACAACCCAACTACTCCACAGGCTCTACCCCCGGACCTCCTCTCTACAACATTCATCCCTTAATTAATCTTTCTACGACTATCATTTCTCGCACATTGCAACGACCTTGACCTGTATCTTAAAAACCTCATCACCTCAATCCAACGGTCAGAGTAAATCACAAAAGAAATATGATCAAAATGCGGGACTGAGATGCATTGGAAAAGTCAACGAATATTTTTCTCACCACTCGTACTTCTTATGTCTTCTCTATAAAATCATGACGCTCTAGGTTTCATTTTTCAGTGGTTGTTTTTGTTTTCAATTTTCAGTTTTGCTAATGCTCATCGCATCGTCTCGTCACAATTTAAGCTTTTTTTCTTTACAAGATTTTATTAGCAAATCAACAACGTTTTAAGCACACTCTGTACTCCTCATCTCTTTCTCATTCAACTATGAGAATCTTCTTTAAATTTGCGATTAATCACATTCAGCTGTTCAAGTAAGCGGAAATTTGTTTTCCAATTTTAACCGATGTTTTACCTCTTCTAACTCTCAACTAAGACCTCATTAGAGCTTATTACTATTGTCTTCATCTATAAAAGCTCTTTTTCAGTCTAAGTGTTTGTGTTTATGCATTCACTATTCTACTCAATATGTGAATCAATTGAATCGAATCAATTACTTTAGTGTTTTAGAGTTTATTTTGTGAGAGCTAAAAAGGAAAATAGCTGTTATAAGCTTAATTGACTTTAATGCCCAAGTTAGAGGCTTAGAAAAGAACCAATTAGTGTCTGGTTTTTTAAGAAAAGTAAGGAGCCACTCACATCTACGAAGAGTGGGATAAGATCTGAGACTCCAATATAATCAAGTTACATTTCTTTCTCATAATATCATTTACTAATTTTAGCTAAATCAGTTGCTTAGTGTATTCAATTTGGCTTAATTCTCATCAAACATTTTGTTTTCAGGTTTGTTATTAAGTGTTTTAAGTTGTTTCACTTAATAAATTTGATGTAATAATCAATTCATCCTTTTAAAACGTGTCATTGTTAGTATAACAATCTAGTAAGAAAACAGCTTAATCCCTCAATTATACCTTAATTGTTTAGTGTTATATAGCTTAATAGGCAGCTTAAATAGATGCTAGATAAAAGGCTTCTGAGCAGTAGTAGCAGATTTGATAGGTTTTTCTAATGCTAGTAAGGTTGTCACACTGCAGAGCGGATAAGGAGTTTTGGATTAGTCAACAATCATAATTGACTGTTAAAGTCAAACAATTTATCGCTCTAAAATTTCACGTATACAATTGTGTTTTAGTCATATATATCACAAGTGTTTAATATGGATGATAGAAGGTTTATTTGTAGATTACACAAGGATTTAGGCTTCTCTATAATAAGTAATAGCTTGCTACCAGGCAGTTTTACAGTGGTTTAGTGGGTATTTAACAGTTTCTAGAGAATTAATAACACTTACAGGTTTTCCATTATGTAAATATAGGTATTAAGTCATGTACCTATTTAGTATGTTAGTCAATACATAACCTCAAAATTTAGCCTATCAAGTAAGTTTTTTACAGGGTCAAAATTGCCAATCAGCATCATTTATTATTTGCTGTTTATTGCATTTTCAATTCACTAAGCTTCTGATTCTAGCTAATTAAAAGTAGGTAATCAGACCTTACCATAGATCTAAGCACTTTTTGCAACAACCTCCATTACAGCTTGATCATAGATCAAGCTCCTTTAATGTTTTCATTTCTCATTTCTCTCAATCTTACTTAAATCTGTCTACAAAAGTCATCATGTTAGACTAAACACTGACTAATGGTTTTTTAGTTCATGTTTTTTGATATTAAAATCCAGTTGCGACAATTGATAAAAACACCTTAATCTACCTATTAACTTCAAGGAAGTAGCAGAAGTCTTTTTTTCCAAAAGTCTAGTATGACTTTTTGCGAGAAGATAAAGAAATAACATTATAGACTTATCTTAAATAGCTTATCTCAGTCTTTCTTTAAGTTCAAAACCTACACCTTTTTAAGTTCAATTTTCTTGAAAGATACTGTGTCGTTAAGACTTAGCTTCCGGTCTGTCTCTAAACATTCACTTACATATTCACAAGACGCTTTATGTAGTATTTCTTTTGAGTTATGCACAGCAATCTTCATCGAGCAGAATAAGCCAATGAAAATAAATATTATATGCGAAATTTCTAGATAAGCTCTTAAAACCCATACTTTCGTGTAACATTATTCTCAATAAGCTTAGTTTTTTTAGCTTTGTTCCCTGTGGAAAAAAATTCAAGTTATTAATCTCTAAAACGGATAAAACACTAAAACACCTTAACACCTGCCCTTGTGCAACTAACACTTGTATAAGACCACTAAACCTCTGTAATCCTACAACTAACTTCTATCATCCAATTAAAACTTGATATAATACTAAACATCAACTAAGTGGAAATTTTTACTACAGGATAACGATCGAACACTTTAACAGTCACAATTACGAGGCAGTAAAATCCAGAAAACACTCTCCTAACTATACAGTCCAAAACCTTAATTGCTCTTAATAACTATCAAACCGAAGACAGCTAAAACATTTTATCTACTTCTATTTAAAATGACCTACTTAAGCTATTTTAACACTAAAAGTAAAAGCGCTTATTTAAGTGAATTATGCTATTTCTCTAATACATTTTATACTAAACACATGACAAGTTTTTAAAGGATGAAGTGTGATAATAGCACAAATTTTCATTAATGAAAACACTTAACACAACTTAATATCAAACCTAAACCAAACATGTTTGAAGTAACTTAAGCAAAATGAAGAAAAATAAGACACCATTTAGTTAAAATTAAGCTAAATGAAATAGGAGAAATTAACCTTGAGATTTTGGATCTCAGACTCCTAAGCCACGCTGGTAGATAGTGGCTTAAAAACATACAACACCTATGGCTCCTAGCCTCTAAACTTGACTATAAAAGCTCAATAACTATAAACACTAGGTCTCGTTTTAAGAGCTTCAAAAATACACACAAAACACCTCAATAATCCATGAATTCTTCGATTCCAATTTAATCAAATGAGCTAAATGAAATTGATTAAACCAAACTGACGAAATTTAGAGCTATGAACAAGTAAATAAGCTCAAAAGATTAGTTCACGACCTTAATGATAAAATCGCTTAAAGAGGTTATGAAAACAAATTGTCAGCTTACACTTGATAAACTGAAAGATGATTACTCAAAATTTAAGAATACAGTTGAAAGAGAGAATACAATGTTAAAACGTAGTGCTTAAAAAGTTTGAAAGAAAAAGCTTAAAAGTGAAAATCAACAAAACTGAAAATAAAAGAAAACAACAACGGAAACAAATGAAACCTAAAGCCTATATAGTGACATATAAAAGAAGATGAGGTCTGAAGATTCTAGAATCTTCCCAATTCAGCATCTCAGCCTTGATCAAATTTTCTTCTGTGATTTATAGCCGTTGATTGAGTATAGTGTTTAGCGAACACCCATTCAATTGATGCCATGTGCCGACTGAAATGATGTGTAAGAAAGATTAATAGCAATGTTGAATGATGTATAAGAGAGCGGGTAGTGGGAATGGAAATCTGTTTTCGAATTGCGGCGGAAATTCTGTCTGAGGTTGTTAGCAGACAAGTTTTCGTACGCGCTCGTAGCTGTTAACAATCTTTCCCCAAATTTAGCAATTTCAGTCCTGCGGTTTTTATTTCCCATCGTTCTTTTAGTGTAAAAAGCAACTTTCCATAACTGACACTATTCCCCGTGTTTTCTTTTTTCGTTTTCTTCCGTGTATAAAACACGGGCCCACCTTGTTGGCAAGTGTTAGTCCTTGAACTTTAAAAAACTGCCAAATAGCCTTTGAATGTTGAAGACGTGTCAAAATTGTTCCCATTTGACTTTTAATTGCTTTTCTCTTTTTCTTGCTGATCGCTGAACTCGCTTAGCGAGATCATTGCTCATCCTTCACTCTACTTTCTCTTTCCTTTTCCTGGTCGGTATTTGACGATCGTTTTTGCATTCTTTATTGTCCTTTTCTATCCGCTTCCTTGTCTATTAGACTCAAAAGCACACAGTGTTTCTATCTTGTGAGCAATATTCGCTTATTTACTTATGCGGCAAATCCCGGGTAATTTTAACTGATACAATTAGCTTTATCAAAACCTAGACCCCAATCTTTTTACAAGTCTCACACTCACCATCTAGCGACATCTATTGATAACCAAGCAAACATCACTTAAAAACAAAATTTAATGACACAAGTTTAATACTCTAAGGTACAATTTTGTCAATAACTTGCTAAGAAACAAAACCCTTTCAACTAGTCAAGAAATGAACAAATACTAAACCCTACGATACTCTTATTTTGGCTTATTGAAAAAAGTGGATCAGCAAAAACTTAAAACTACAAACTTACAGAAAGCGTAATCCTAACCAACTTTAACAAGACACTTTCCTACTTTTAACCACTAGAATAACATACAAAGTAAGCATTTGTCTCCGGTCTTACCAAAAGAGCGGGTTTAGTAGCTCTTTTTAGATTTTGCTATTCTAGCTCTATTTCTCATTGAACATGGAAAACAAACAAGAACAACTATGTGCGAACTCAGATGGTATACTAAATGAATCATCTAAACAAACATTAGCTATGCTTAACGAATTAACAAGAATAATTAAATGAAAAAACGCTCTATTTTGCTTGCTTAAAACCTGAAATAACTTCTTATTCTTAAGAAGCTAAACGCTGCGAGTACGTGCCGAGATAGCTAAAATTTTGTCTATAGAGCTGATCTACTTTCCGTGAATCAACCTAGCGTAAACAACGTTCTTAAGAATTCCAAATAAAAATAAGAAATCACGAAGGAAAATGAAGCTTGACCACTAAGTGCACTGTTCTGCTACTATTTTCAAGGAAAACAACCTAAACTTAAGACTTAAAATATACTTAAAGACTTATCTAGAATCGTTATCGAGTTCTATTATATCAAATTCCTAAGTTTCTTCTTCCCCTATTTTCAAATTCAAAAATGACTAAAAAAAATTTGTAAAGGCAAACAGCAGTATAACTACCTTTTTTGCTGATGTAAATTAACAAATCAACAATAAAGTGCAGCTTTAGTTTTCTTCGTAAAGCCTACTTAACTAACTCATTATTGTATAATGAAAATTACATAACACAAAATTACACCTCTAGATTGCTATTAATATCTTAAATCACTTATCTCTCAACACTTCCCTGTGCTATCTATCCAAATCATTATAACCTAAACAACTTGTGAATTTTGTACACTAACCTAAAAACTTTAGCTTAAACACTTCTTACAAGAAAAAGTTAATGGAATACTTAAATTTATAACAAGAGATTGTACAGTACATTGCGTGACTTTAAAGATGTCAAATTCACTATCAACCCAATACACTCCTTGAATATGACAGTCAAAACTGAGGACGTTAAAATCTATGTAAAAAAGCTAAAACGACTTACAACCGTTATATACTACTCTACTCACAAGCACCTACTTAAGCTTTTTAAACTATAAAACCTAAAGCTTATGTGTGAAATTAAGCTAGTTTCTATTCTAAGCTATTAACAC
Source organism: Tanacetum coccineum (assembly GCA_026074375.1). NCBI lineage: Eukaryota > Viridiplantae > Streptophyta > Magnoliopsida > Asterales > Asteraceae > Tanacetum > Tanacetum coccineum. The sequence goes on along the minus strand of BQNB010056573.1, from coordinate 23,553 downwards.
TAAATGACAGAATTATATGAGAAATTGAGATTACTAAAATTTATTCTAATGAACACTCAAAACAGCTAATTAACAAGCCTAAACAACATGATTGCAAGATTAAGCAAGAATGAATAGAATTACAACGCAGCTGTTAAAAGCCTAAATTAACCTGAATGAAATATGACAAAAGTAAACCTTGAGAGAATTTCTTTTGAGTCTCACACTTAAAGCCACACTTTTAATGAGGCATTGGAAAACATAATCCGAATGCCCCTTACCCTAACACTGACATTCAATGCTCAATAAGTTCTTGCACTTTATAACTCTTTGTTGCTTCAAAATGAACTCAAATGCCTCAAGTTATCATTATTTTGATTCAAAATGGATACAGAATGAAGTAATGAAAGAGTCAAACAAAGATGACTGAATTTGAGGCTATCAACAATAATAAGTCTCAAATGAGCTATTGAGAGCTCTATATGAGTAAATTCGTCTTAAAATTGAAATCAAATACTAGTAAACTTTGAAACTGAATGCTTTAGTAATAAATTGGATTAAAGTATACAGAGCCTTAAGGACGAGATACAAGTGCTAAAAATGCTAATTGCTAAAATCTGATAAGACAAATCATGCTAAAACAGAGATAATATGAACAAAATTCAAACAAAAACCACAACTGAAAAATATGACCCTAAGCTCTAGTTATAGAGATTGAAAAAGAGGAGTGAAATTCTCGAAACTTACCCACTTGAATCTATCTGGCCCTTTGACAAATTACGAGTCATTGATGCGTTGCGATGCTAATGTATTTTTGATCCAATGAAATATGACACCACCAACGTAGGCGAAGAGCAGTAAAAGAGGATTTATGAACTAGGGAAATGATAAATAATCTAGCGAGGTTGGTAATTTTATAATTGCGTTTTTGGCAAAAGGCGAGGCGAAAAACATTATGAGTTGTTAGTGGTTACGAACAAGCCGCTTTTCTGTATAAAATTTTTAAAGTTTGCACTTCATCCCTGTGTCTCGTTTTTCTTCTCTTTTCTAGTGTAAAAAGCAACATCGAACTTGACACTTCCCGGCCCTTCGTGCTTTAGCTATCTTCTTTTTTCTTCCTTTTATAAAACCACTTTCCACTTGTTTGCATTTTAGTCCTGAACTTTTAAACTCCAATTGACTTTAACATTGAAGGACTTTGTCAAAATTGCGTCCTGACTTTATTATGCTCTCTTTTCTTGCGGTATCTTCGCCGTTCCCTTCTTCGATTCATTGGCTTCATTCTTCATCTTGACTTCGTCTTTTCCGTTACCTTCGGTTTTTGATCGTTTTTTCTTCTTATTTGTCCTTTTTATCCTTTCCTGCACCAATAACACAAAAAGCCCCACATTTTTCTATTCTTTTGGCATTTGTCGGCTATTATTTGCACAATCCTGGTTATTTAATAAACAAGAAAGCATTAATCAAATTTCCTCAAACCAAAAGAGATGCCGTGTGCCTCGACTCAATGTTTATCAAATTAGGACACTTGCAAACTATCAAGTTTCCAAATTCCCCTTGTTTTTTACTTTTAGATCACCTTGTTCTAAACAACTCAAGCTTTTTGTTCCTCAGCATTTAATCTCAATGGCAACACATAAATGGCAATCATGGCACTTTGCACTTAGGCTTCATGAAAAATAGCTACTCCCGAATAATAGAAAGCACAAAAGAGGAAAATTCGTCAATCCATGAGCTTTTCACAAGACTAAAACAAACGCTATCTAAACAGAGAGGAGATCATTGTCAAATAGTCCAAAATGAAAAAGCACTTCATACTTTCAACTGGGAACATTTCACTCCCAGGAATAAGAAATTAAGATGTATGCACTCGTATTTAACTCAACCATAGATCAATTTATCTTCATAGTTGCGAAATCTTCATACCAAAGCTTACAAATAATGCCTGTGACTAATTGTACTAATAACAGATAAACCTCGACTCAAAGCTAAAGAGATTTAGAACAGACCTTTATAAATTGACATTTGAAGAAAATCGAAATTATTCTTAACCATATCTTCTCTTTGCCATATACTATATCCTACATTTTTTATGCAATAGAGAAATGTTGTTCTTATTCGAACCCCTCTTATGGCTTTCTCCCAAATAGGATATCGGCACAACAACCGTGTTCTTCTAGTTCGAACCCCCACTCCCGCTGCTAACGTTAAGTGGGGTTATCTCGCGACAACCCCCTTTTCCACTCCAAAGCTAGAATCCTAAATCCTTATTGAGCAACTCATCACAGGCCAAACTCCAGTGCTGAAATCTGCCTACAACATTGATTCACTACAAGCATTTTCAATCCTATAGTTGCACCCACCATCCGAGTCTTGGCTCTCAACATGATACGCCAACGATTAAAACTCATATAAAAGCTTTTATTCTATTCTATTTTTGAGACGAATCTCATTGGCATCGAAAAATAATGCTTTTGCATTAGAAATGCCTTCAAGAGGCATTCCTTTTGTACTCAATTATATTTTGATGAAAATGGAAAAATTCACTTATAGAAAATCAACTTTTAAAATCTGAAACCAAAAAATCTTACTTACATATTAAAGAGAATTCTTTTTCAAAACGTAAGAACTTTTTCTCTAAACAATGATGCACTTAGCTATATTAAAAAGAGCACTTATCAGACTTATTGTTTAAGACTTATGGAGTAAAAAACACAAATCATTCATATAAGCTTTAGGTTTTCCAAATATACCTTCTTAAGTCAAATACACTATATTTACAACTATATCAGTCTCTTTTACTTCACATTTAAAATCCAATGCAATAATGATTTGTGAAAGGCTTCTGTGCCATACAAAAGTAGTTAAGAACTAGCTAGGAGCATTTCACCCGGTTCAATCAAAATAACTCCATTTCCTCACCCAACGTTACCAATAGTGGTGTTTTCCAAAACTAAGCTTCTTTTTAGATTTTCCGTTACGCAAAAAATTTAAAATTTTCACTTTTTCACAAAAAAGGTAATTCCCAAAAGATCACAACCAGGTTGCATGAAGTGCAAGTCAATATCAGAAGATAATCCAACCCAAAACTAAAATGAAACTTTAGTCCTCAAAGTTTAAAAAGTAAGGGTCAAAAGGAATCTTACACAAAATTCTAAGGACATGCCAAAGGAATACTTTAGTTTCTCGTATAAAGACAAGATAAGAAATTCCCACTTTATACGATAAGACATTGTGACCATCACTGGAAATTGTGGGCATTGCTTGTCCTTCCACAATAGATGCAACCATGAAGCTTCCAAATCCAGAAAACCTCGACAAAAAGCACAACAACCCAACAAGAAAACGATAAGATAACAAGCTTCCTCTCATCGGTTTCCACATGTTAGCTCAAAAACATCTCTAAAAAAAAGACTTAGTTTTTTTACCAAGTACATGCCATACTCGCCCCTCGAAATTAAAGTTGTCCCTGGGGAAGCAAAGAAAATAAAAGAAAATAAAAAGAAGATAAAAAGGGATACGCATGGGGTGCGCTCCCACGAAGCGCTTGTTTATTATAGAGTCCCCTTCGCTTGACTACTTTCCCAAACTATTTCATTATGTTGGTAATAGTAGGTAGGCTGAAGAAAGGTTCCCAAAAGGTGGAACCTCCCCAAACTAAGGATAAAGATATACGGTGCATTTTAGATTCCGATACAAAAAACTTTTTGATCAGTGATTTTCAAAACAGAAAATCTGTGAACCCCGAAAATGCTTTGGTAACAAAAGCCATTAAGGGTTGGGTGGAGTGGGTCAAACACATCAAGAGTCAAAGAGGCTTTAGATGGTGCAACTCCTTTTCTAGAACTCCTGTCCTAAAAGCTACCTTATCAAAAGATTTTCCCATGAATGTTATCCCCCGGGTCAAAAATCTTCCCTGAACGTTCCATCAGGGGAATATCATATCCACAAGAATAAAATCACTCATAAAACCACATAATCATCTCCACATAAGGAGATAGCCTCAACAATGGTAAGTATATTAATGTCGGGATGAAAAACATTTAACTACTTTCTTTTTCCTCAGTTCAACCTTTTGTTTCAAAAATCCTCTTTGTTTTTCTTTCCAAAAAATTCAACCTTTTATCATACTCATTTCAAAGAAATTTTCATCTCAATAACCATCTAATAAGTAGAAGCCAATTTCGCTCTTCTTATGATCATGAATTCCCAACATCATTAATCGTTGATCACTCTTGCATACACTTCGATCTGAATAATCCTCATCATTATCTTTACAAACTCGTCTGGTTGCCCATTTTCTTAACACCGTTCAATTGGGGAAAAGAAAGACACAATGGCCTTTAACATCTAATATCTTTCAGAGAGAACATTTTGCTCAGATGCCATCCATATAGAAATGATTTCCTCTCGTTTCCAAAATTTGATGTCTAGCAAACAAACAAATTTATACACTAATAGAATTAATCCAGAACGAATTCTTTCCAAAATACTTCTCAAACAGAGAAATATAAGGTAAAAAATCTCACTTATAAGAAACTCTCAATATGTATATTTTTTATCCGGGAAGTATATACTAAGCTCGTCTGTGTCCCCAACGAAAATCCGTGAAAAAAAAACATTGAAATTTAGAATAATTCGGATTCGAGTTAATAATGATAAAGGCGATTTCTTTAGAACTATTGATATACACTACAACCATAATAGCCGAAGTAAAACAATAACAAGCTCGAAATTTTAATTCACACAACGTAAAAACGCGGCTAACAACTGAGAAACTTATAAATCCCTAAGGCACGAATTTTAACACATTCTTTATACCTAAAAATCACAAATTTAAAAAGAAAAATTAATGCAAAAAAGAATTTTAATTTTTCGACAATTTTTCTATTTCTTTTATGAATTTTCTAAAAAAAGTACTTCAATAAAATCTTATTTTAAATTCCTAGAAAATACAAATTATAACGGAAATCATATGGAGAAATGTTTTAGAATACAAAATGGTGGTAGGAAATGCTAATAAGGAAAGTAAAGGGTAGGCGGAGAAACTAGTAACAATTTACACTACAATGTAAACGACTACCCTCCAACTATTAAGAAATGACAAAATACACCCTACGATCTAGCTTATTTTTGGCTTATTGAAAAAGTGGGATTCAGCAAAAACTTAAAACTACAAACTTATAAAAGAGCTTATTCTAAACAACTTTAACAAAGGCAACTTGAACTTTTATCTAAAGAACAAGCTAAAAACTAGCTTATTGAAATCTGTTACAGAAAGTATGGGTTTAAGAGTTTATCTAGAATTTTGCTTATAATTTGCTTATTTCTAGATGAAATTGAAAAACAAAAGAAACTATATAAAGCCTGAGATATGTACTAGGAATGTCTAGAAAGAAAGAAGCTAAGTATTAACAAAAATAACAAGAGAATTGAACTTAAAAAGTGCAAGTTTTAACTTAAAACTGAGATAAGCTTTTTCAAATAAGCTAAACTGCTTATTTCTAATCTTCAAAAGCTAAAACTTTGGAAATAAGCTATGCTACTTACCTTGAATCAACCTAGGTAAAAGGTTTTTATCAATTTCAACTAGAAATTAAAATCACAAAACAATGAACTAAAACCTAGTCTGCTGCTAACATGCTACTTTTGTAGAAGATTTAAGCTAGAATTAGAACTGAGAAATGAAACTAAAGAGCTTATCTATATCAAGCTAATGGAAGTCTACAATAGTGCTTAACACTAAAGTCTATTTCCTATTTATAATTGCTAGAAAGAAACTTAGAAATGAATGACCAATAACAGCAATTACTAATGTTGCTGATGCATTTGACCTAAAAACTTACTTGTAGGCTAAATTTTGAGGTTATATTTCTCTAAACCAACTAACTAGGTACTGCTAATCCTATATTTGCCATAATGGAAAACTAGAAAGCTATTAGTCTCTAAAAGTTTAAACCACTAAACACCTTAAAGCTGCCCTGGTGCAAGCTATTACTTTATAAACCCTAAACCTTGCAATCCTACAAACTAACTTCTATCATCTATTTGAAACTTGATATTATGATTAAACACAACTAAATGAAATTTTTAGACAGGATAATGTTGACTTTAACAGTCAATTATGCATAAATCCAAACACTCCTTAACTATAACAGCCCAAACCTTATTGCACTTAAAAGCTATTTAAAAGCTAATACAGCTAAAACATTTTATCTACTTCTACTTAAAATGACCTACTTAAGCTATTTTAAAACTAAAATGTTTAGCTTATGTATGGAAATAAGCTAGTTACTCGATTAAGCTATTAGACTAATAATGACAGAAATGAAGATTATGAAAACTATATGAATCCTAACTACCAAAGTTTAAAACAAATGTATTATTTAAACAAATTCAATAAGACTAGACAGGATTAAGCACAAAGTTAATAAAGGAAATAAGCTACTTGACTTAAGCTATGATTAAGCTAAAATGGATTTTAGAAAGTGAAACCTGAGTTTTTTTTGTTGTCTCAGCACTTAGCCACTCTTGTAGAGTGAGTGGCTCACAAACTTGAACTTAATGGCTCCCTAGCCTCTAAACCTGAGCTTGAAGCTCAATAAGCTTCTAAGAGCTTATTACTCCTTGTTGCTTTCAAAATGAACTCAAATACCTCAAGTGATCATTATTTTGATTCAAATTGATGAGAATGAGTAAAGGAATGATTATTAACAAAGTTTGACTGAATTTGAGCTTATCAACAGTAATAAGCTCAAATGAGCTTATTGAGAGCTTATTGAGTAAAAATTGCTTAAAATGGAAATCAAAGTACGAAGAAACTTGAAAACTGAATGTTATTGCTCAAAATGATTACGAACAAGCTGAATTAACAAAAGTACAAGTGATGAAAGCTGAATTTTAAAAACTTAAAGAAAATGCTTGAAAAATAAGAAAAATACAAACTAAAAATAAAAACTACTAACTAACTCCTCAAAATGAACACTAAACTTCCTATTTATAGAGGATGGAAGAGGAGAGGTTGAGACTTCAAGCTATTGACGAGCTGATGACATGTTTGACCCAATTACAAGCCGCCACGTGGCCTTTAGATAGAAATGAACCAATCCAGTGATGCCACGTAATATTGGTGAGGTGGAGGGTGTAAAATACGAGGTTATTTGAAGAGAAAGGAAGCGGGGAAGGGTTTTTGAAGAAGCTGGGTTTGTAGGGGAAATTGGCGGGAAATGTTGTTATGGGTGGTTAGGGAAGAGTTGACCCGCCCTTTTGTGTTTGAACTTTGAAGAAATTGCAATACTAGCCCCTGCGTTTCATTCCCTCAAGATGTAGTATAAAAGAAGTTTCAAACATTGCATTTCCAGTCCTTGTAGTTGATATTTCTTTTTCTTCCTTTTATAAAACAACTTTCTACATTTGGCAACTTTGGTCCCTTTGACTCAAAACTTTCAAATTAGCCCTTTGACTTTTATGACTTGTCATAATTGATTCCTTGACTTTCTTTTTGGCCTTTGACTTTTATTTTGAGCTTCATTGACTCCTTCTTCTTGCATCGGGCTGATCCGGCTTTTGATTTGGCTTCCCATCTTCACTCTTTTTCTTGTCTCTTCCGTTTCTTGTCGGTTTTTGACTGATTTTGCTTCTTTTTGTCTTTTTTAACCTTTCCTGCACAATAGACACAAAAGCACACATTTTTCTATTCTTTTGGCATTTTCTGGCTTTTATTTGGCAAAATCCCGGGTTTTTAATATGTACAATTAAGCATTTATCAAAACCCATGCTTATGCTCCAAAAATCTACAATGATCCCAACATATCCGATACATTTAAGGATATCTATAGGACTTTAGAAAGTAGATATGTTCATGAAAGGAGAACCATTGACCCATTTTTCTATAATGACATTAGTGATGACTCAGTGGCCAAGTTTACCGCTATAGGTTTTGATTGCTTGCTATCTCTAGATGAGCAAATTTGTCCTAGGTTTATCTTTGAGTTTTACAAAACTCTTAAGCTAGAAAGAGACTCCAACAACCATTTCTCAATCCAATTCATTATCAACAATCATCATTTCAACCTCTCCCTTGCTTAATTTTCTGAGCTTACCCATCTCCCTAATCAAGGCATTTGCATTACTCCGATGCATGGGGTCTTGATGAACTTGAGAAAACCCTAGAGCAAATTGATCCTTACAACTCACGTCTTCTTGCTCTTAATGATATCCGAAACCTAATCCATAGAAGAACCGTTCATGAAAAGATAGACAAAGAGGGAAACATCATCCACAAATTGCCAAACTGATGTGTCATTGTGTGGTCTATATTTTATTGATTCAAGTTTTAAATTTATATTTTGCCACCTAAAGTAAAAACAACACTTTAACGGGCAGTGTACCCGATCGGTAGTAGTTTCGTGGTAAGTAGGGTGTCGAATACTTGAAGCGAGGTTAAATCTATCAATTTAATTAATATCTTGGTTATCTAATCTATGTTAATTCTATTTTATTCTAAACCTATGTCAGTCTAAATCCTAATTCTAACAACATCGAAGTTGCAGCGTATTAAATTTGTAGAGGATAGGACCCAGTTGATTGATAGGTCGTATACTTAAGCATCGTAAACGAATATAAATTGATAAACATAAACAACAATCAACGATAAATTAAGCAATCGAGATAAACAAACCAAACTATTAGATCTTTATAAACATGGCTAATTACCTAAAAGGTATTCAGCCGATATTCATTGTAATAATATAACACGTTTGATATATGAATGATTAAAATAAAGAAACCTTAATCGAAACGCGTATTGTTTGCACAAAAGATTCAAGAGTTTTCCTATGATCTTGAGGCTCTTTTTTGACCTTCTATGCTCCCTTATTCGTCTCTTGGTCAAACTTAGTGGTTTTAGGGATCACTTGCATACCTATAAAACTGTGTTTATGGTCATTTATATATAGTAGTCTGGGAAGTCGGTTCGATTACGGCATATTTGAGGTAAAAAAAGGCTCAAATGGCGTATATATGACTTGTGTGACTCCAAAGAATAAAATATTCTAGAATTTTCTTGAGCTGATATGGATACGGCGTATCGGACCTCCTGGATACGGCGTATCGGACTTATTGGGTACGGCGTATTGAGCTCCTCTGGTATGGTATTTAAGGGTCGACACCTACACATTATTTCAATCCCTACCCCATAAAATCTCCCTTGTGGTACACGTATCGGGCTAATTCGGTTCTTATGGTGTTTTGTACGGTCTTGGGTTGGTGTATGGCCCTTAAAAGTGTGATTTTCTGATTTTTGACCATAGTTTATAATATTCGAAGTTAGTATGATGTGGATACGCATTTTCTTCAAAGTCAGGCAATGATCTTTATTCGTCAAAGTCTTGGATACGTCGTACAGGTCTAGAATAATACGGCGTATTTGCTGTCAGATCAATAGACTTTCTCGAACTCTTTATTTATGCTCCAAAATGCGTGCCTTTTAGCTAATCTTTACAAAGTACTCCATAATTACCACAATTCTCAAATACAAACAATTAAGCAACAATTCTTTGCAATAATTATTACAATATGGGTTAATATACATGGGATAAATACATGCTATAAAATAGACGTTATTTGATTTGTCATCAAATTTCCCCCACTTGAATCCTACTTGTCATCAAAGTAGCCCTTTAGAAGTTTATAAAAATGTTATCCCTAAAGGTGATTTTTCCATTAAAGCATTTATTTGATCAATTACAAGTACACAACCAGACACCTCACGAAATAGGAAGATGAAAACACTCAAATCACTCAACTAATCTATGTGGTAACATGTAACTAATTCGCTCAATTGCTCGGTCGTTGTCGAGTATTCTTTATCATAGCTTGGAAGGATACACAATCTTCTACCACTAAAGCCGAGGAGTAACAATTTTATAAAGGTAAATATGGGTTTTTGTATGGAAAGGCCTACGGTTGATCATTCTACAATCTTTCACCAGAAGTACCACTCCAATAAGGCATTTGAAGCACACATACATAGCCTTAACGACGGAATAGACATGTGTGTTCGATCACTTCCTCATTCGATTTAACCTACGGTTTAGGATGAAGAATGATAATAGGGTTTAGGCAACCTTCTTAAGTTCACTAAAAATCATAATCCAACGAGGCAGACTAAGACATGCCATAACATGGCCCGTAAATGAAAGTATAGACATTGCTACGCTCGAACAAGTTAGATCCTCATTCACGTAAAACCAGTGGCTAATCATTAGGTGAGAGGGAAGTAAATTGTTGTTAAATAAAAATCAAGAAAAAAATAGATTAAGCCTAATGTACAAGTTGCTAGACACTTTTTTTTAACCGTTACCATGATAAAGACTACTATTTACAACGTCTTGATCATCGATCAAAAATAACAACCTAAGTTGGCATTCCCGTAACGGTCAACTTCCTAATCATCCTAAAACTTTACATACTCTACAAGGTAAGTGGCGATATTTTCTACTTTGTACAATACTCTACATCATTGATTTTTTAGACGTATCAACAAATAATCGATCCTTCGTGTAATTCCTTCAGTAATGCTCTTTGCAAAACGATTATCTTTAAACTTTCCTTCTCTTTCTTTTTGTATTTTTCTCATTTTTCGATTTTTTTATTATTATTTTTTGCTAACTATGCTTCAAATCTCGGTGTAGTTTCACCATCTTCACGATCATAATTATTCTGGATAACTCCTTCGATAGTTCCTTCGTTTTTCGGATTCACCGATAATTGTGATGGTAGGAAAATCACATGAGTTTTGACTATAATATACATTCCCATTTGCAATGTGAAATTTTCCAACCGCACCAAAGATAGAAAATGACACAAGACTCAGGAAATACAAACTTTACACTTTAAGCAACTAGCAACTGTAAATTAAACTTAATCTAACAGGGTAGGTTAAGGTGTAAGGGTGTAACGAAACAAATAGTTGGTGTAATTCCTAAAGGATTGGCTCTACGGGTTTTTCTAATGGATCTTCACTCTAAAGATGAGAGTGGAAAAGGGTTTAAACGGGAGGTTAACTAACCGGTGTAGTTAGTTAATAAGCAACATGTAAAGGCAATTTGGGTGTAATCCTAAAATTTACCAATTTAAACAAGTTACTCCAATTAAATCTATAATACTCATTATTGTGGTCTCGAATAGATATACCAAGCCAAGTTCTAAAGTCTACAACATCACCGACACACTCATATTTTGTGGAATTTAGGTAAACATTTGGAAACAGAAAGGTTAAATCCTCACAATATCTAACAAGGGTTATTGTGTGCGGGTTATGTAACATGTAATTTCACAAAAGTATGCTTGAAAAAAAATTAAATTTGAGCATAATTTAAGCATTTTAGTGTGAAAAATAGGACAAGTAAACATTCTAATTCCATCCCCCCACTTGAATTATACAACGTCCTCGTTGTATATATAAAACATTAAATACGGAAATTTAAAAAGAATTAGAATGAGAAACTCCCCTGATATTTGCTCGGTAGATTTTCCAAGTTGCGTTTATGAGCAAGATTGTGTGCTAAAAAGCGTCTGAATCCTAGCACGAACAACACACACATAGAATTCCAGAAAATATGCATTCCATCAACTTCGTCGATATTTCTTTCACGAGGTCCTGTATAGAATATAAGAAAAACATGTGCATTCCTATCTTGGTACCTACGGTTAATTTAAACTAAATTAAACAAACTAAATACGAGTTAGTCTTGGTGGATACAGCATATCAGGTTAGTGAATACGCCGTATTCCAGATCTGACAATAATGTTTTTAAATTGCAATAAAAAATAAAGACTGATAACGTCCAGACAATCAATACGCCGTATGGTATGGAGCGGATACGCCGTATTGATGTCTGGGAAGACAGACTCGATAAAATTAAATAACAATCTGGGTTGTCTCCCGGGAAGCACTTTTGTTTACAGTGAAGTCTTTAAGTTAGACTTTTCTTCAGTTTCTCTTCATTCCATCTCATGCACGCTAATGTGCCCGCGTGTGAGCCATTCTTCCGTCTTCGCATTTCGAATGTAATCGGGTCCTAGATTCAAAACTCCTTTGTAGAACCCCTTAAGCTTTTGGTATGCATGCGAGATTCCATTCTTCTCATCTTTCTCACTTACCTTCAGTAATGGTGGGATCTTGTTGCATTGCTCATTAGTGTGGCGTTTAAACCTCGGATGTGATCACACCATTTGGTAAGTTACTTCATCATTTTTTTATAAATGGATATTTTTACCCTTGAGAACCGTTTTGCTTTTATTTCCAACTTCTGTTGTGATCGGTTCGCCTTACATTTAATCATTAGCCCAGTCTTACTTCACGATTAGGCATCCTTTTTTTCTTAATACTGCAATGTCATGTTAATACGGTTAAAAAGCTTACAACAAAAATAGGTACATTCATTATGATCCTTAACATTATTCCCTTTGTACACCTGTTATCTTTCATTATGGTTATTGAAACTTTTTGGACATCACATTGACATACATTAATGGGAAAAAGTTAGCGTGAGTGAATTCAAATCCTATCATGCAAGAAAACCTTAAGTTGTGAGCACAATCTATATGGATCTTCTTATCATCGTCGCAATAACTAGGGTATCATCCATTTCCGGTTCATGATCGTCATCATAGTTCTAAATTTCCTCATTTCCTCAATGGGGGCAATCAAAATCATCTCCTTGATTTCTCCTAAGCTTAATTGGTTCATTTAGATCATTTAATTCAATGTAATCTTCTAAGAAAGGGTCTAATGATCTATTTAACACCAAAGTCTCTCCCATAAGCCTAGCTTCTAAATCAAGTTCTATTCTTTCTCTTAAACTTAGCATATAGACCCTTCTAATTAAACTACTAGCAGGTTTAACACTTTTGAAAATAATCTTTTCTTCCCTGACCCTTAAAGTAATCTTTCTTTTGTAAACATCAATCTTAGACCAGGCGGTAGACAAAAATGGTCTTTCGAGGATCAAGGGCACTTTGATATCCTCGGGCATATCAAGAATTATAAAGTCTATGGGGAAGGAAAATTTACCAATTCCTACTAGTATGTTTTCAGCTATTCCTTTCTGAAGAAAAAAATTTAGCACGAAAAATCAAACAGGAAAACCAAGATTTCAGCTTTTGTTCCAGATAATCGATACGCCGTATCCAATGGAAGTGGATACGCCGTATGAATCAGTTTGAGAGAATACACTGTATTGGATAGAGAACTGGATACGCACGTATTTCGATGGGAAGGGGACTATGTCGTTTCAAGCTATCAGAACATAATAGTGTGTTAAGAAAACCAATTATTTTCACACACAAATATAAACACAGATTTTTACAAGCAAACCTATTTAAAGATGAATATACAAATATTACAAAATTTACTAAGATATACTCATAATCGATATTTCTACTAATCCTATCGGATAGATCTAGTTCTTAATGTTAAAAAACCTCAAAATATCCAAGTAAAAAATCATGATTAATTTTAACTCTCGGCAACGCTCCAAAAAACACGATGTGTCGTTGTGTGGTGGTTTATTTTATTGATTCAAGTTTTTAAATTTATATTTTGCCGACTAATAACCAAAAATAACATTTAACGGGAGAGTACCGATCGGTTGTAGTTTCGTGGTAAGTGAGTGTCGAACACTTGAAGGGGTTAAATCTATCAATTTATTTATATCTTAGTTAATCTAATCTATGTTAATTTGCTCTCATTCTAAACATATGCAGTTCCTAGTTCCTATTTTATAGGTAAAGGGGGGTTTCAGCATGAGATGACTGGCCCACAGTCTTGGTTCGGATACAATCATTCAAGGCACTTTTACCTACGCGAGCTAATTAAAACAAATGATAAAAGAGCGGTCGAGAAGTATAAAAAAACTGTATTTGCCATTTATTAATATGATTAGAAAGTTGGTTTGTTTATTATAAGTGTAATGGATTTTCTTCTTCTCGAGGTGGCATATCATTCTTAAGATTAGGCGTTACATCATTCTAAGTCCTAGACACATTATTTCTGTCATAATTAAGCATCCGCATAAAGCATCCTTATTTGTAATTTTAATAATCATATCTTGGATTCAAGCAATGGGATCGTGCTTAAAACCCTAGCTCATAGAGACTTTTTCCCACTTAACGCATTAATGGCAATTCATACAACTAGTAGTCTACTTGTCCAACTATCAATGGAATCAGAACGTTACTGTTGATATTTTCTAGGTCACCTGTAGTCAATGATCAATATCCATCGGACAATATCCATTTACTTGTTAAGCATGGAAGGTATCATAGACACCCAGACTTAGAAGGGGACATTATGTGTGTAAATATTATTTAGATGTATGATTACCTTATGGAGAGCGATCCCAAACTCTGATTACTTGGTCCGTATCACTAGATCCAGTGATTGATAGGTCACATAAAAGCACGTAAACTTGTATAAATTTGATAAACATAAACAATCATACAATGATAATTAAGAAAGCGAGATAACAAATACCAATCATTTAGATCTCCATAATAATGGCTATTACCCCGAGGTATTAGCCTTCATAATGTTTATTAAAATACATGAGTAAATTATTTAGCCTAGTTATAAACTACCTAAGTTATCGAACGATACCATAAAACTGAGATGATTACTAAAGTATACGGTATTACACGTTGTTCTCGTTATGGAATTGAGATCGTTGCTTGACCTCTTCTGCTCTTTTTCTCCTTAAAAATTGAATTTTATGGTTTAGGTATCGAGAATATGATTTCGCACACTTAAAACTCGTTTTTGAGTTGTGTATTTATAGGGTCTGGAAGGCGGTTCGATACGGCGTATCCAAGGAGTTGGATACGGTGTATTAGGGATTTCTTGGAGTTAGGACCATGCTTGATATCTTCTAGAATATTATATTCATTCCATATCTTGAATACGGCGTATTGAGTCTCTCTAAATACGGCGTATTAATCTTTATCCTCTGTGGTCTTTGGTGAGTGCAGGCACGGATACGCCGTATCTTCCTTAATGGATACGGCGTATTGGTCTTCATAATAGTAATCTTCAAAATATCTTCATTTAAGCTCCAGAATGCGCGCCTTTTGCTATCTTTCACCAATTACTTCATAATTACTGCAATTCTCGAATATAAACGATTAAGTAACAATTCTTTGCAATAACTATACAAAATGGGTTAATAACATGGGATAAATGATGCTATAAAATAGATGTTATTTAATGTCATCAGAAGCGAAGAACATAAATTAATCAGACAACACATAGATATATTGAAAGATTAAAGGATAATGACTGCACTGATTAAAAGTTAACACCCCCAAATTTGGGTCGCAGCGGAATAAGGGTCCGGGGCGTGTTACTTCAAGATCAATAGCACAAGATTATATAAGATACAACACAAAAAGTCGTTTTTTAAAATGATACAATGGATGTTTAAGTTGAAAGAACTTAATACAAAAGCATATAGCTTTATTGTTCCATTGTTGATATTTCAAAAGTGACAAGACATCCCCAAAATTGGATGCACCTAAATATTTTAGCGTGCTCAATCCAATAAAGGTAAACCCAAGGCATCCCTGGAATCCTATGCCTATTGAATCTCCTTGAAAAACATTGCTTAAAAACGTCAGCAAAATTGTGGTGAATTCATAGGTTTGTTATAATCATAATGTGCAGGACTGCAGACTTTTTATGTAATGCAACACATGCAGATCTCACAATAACTAGATTACATTTTCTCAAAGCTCAATGACACGATGCTCGTCACGATCTTTCTTGCAATTAAATATATATTGCAATTTCTGCACGATTAGTTGATCCTAACACGAAACATACTAAATTCGACATGCTATATGTCAAGTCACCCGAACGGGGAGGTCGTTTCCCGAATAGATCTATTAAATAACATTCGCGCTCACATAATGTAATTCCCAACTACATATATGCAATTGACAGTTCATGATAATGGGCTTAATTGGGTTATCGCTACTTAGGCAAACATGTAATCAATGCAAAATGTTTACTTGCGTCCAATTTGTAAAACAAAGCATGTTTCCACCCCAAATAATAGTAAATCAGTAAAACTTGTAAAAAGTGTGGGGCTATGAACTCACCTTGAGTTCAGATAATCCAAATATAGCAGATAATGCGTCACGTAAAAGATCGAATGCAACCTAAATTATCATAGGTCGTATAAGTACTGAGTACTTGAATATAATCTTATAGTTGTTACCTCGTACTATCGTTCGGGCTATCATAATTAAAGAGGTCATGACATGACGTTCGAGGAGTTAGGACACTTTAAATCGTAAATCCAACAACTCGTCGAAACGCCATCCGAAGAGGCCTCATTATGAAACTCCCTAGTAATATAGTACTTTGATAACCACATAATATTCTATATAGCTCAATCACCAACTAATGGTTTTGGAAAAATTGTGTTTAATAAGTTAAAACGTTTATAATTACCGTTTTAGTAAAACTAGCATAACTTTTGCGTTTTAAGCCCGATTCTCGCGTTTCTTATGTCCATCTTTTCGTATTAAGACGAGTTATCATAATTTGACATTTTCCATATTTTGACCCTCTGGTGAACAGTAACTTTTACTGTTCACTCAGACAGACTTTTTAAAAAAAAACGTATCGCGTCGTACAACCAGTACATGTCTGTATTTTATTCGTTATAGCACCGTTTTAGTGATTTCTACGGGACGTTCTCGTATTTGAAATTCTATAAATTAATGAGGTTTACAAAAATATAACTTCTGTCATGAATAGTACATTTTAAAAAAATAGTTTTAAAAATATTAATTTGTCGGTAACTCGCGTAAATTCATAACTCGTTCGTATAAATCGAAAGAAATATGTCGATCATTATCATTTTGGGAATCCCTAAAAATGTGTATTATTTATTAAAATACCATCACTCCTTGCTGTTTATAATTTTTATAAAAATGTTTTTATAAAAATTTACTTACGACTTCGTTTATTAACGTATAACTCGTTTTTAACGTAACTTTTTCGTTATTAATCCGTTTAACAAGTTTCTTACTTTTTCGGAATCGTCGTGAAATGTATTATCTTATAAAAATATAAAATAAGTATATTTTTAAGACACTTTGGGACAGAATGTTTAACTAACATTCATAAGTTCATTTTTGACCTTGTTTTTATGTTTTATCACTTTATACTTTTTACATAATAACCATAAGTATACATATTTTCATATCATAATATAACCTTATTTTAATGATCTTATAACCTTAATATAAGTCCATAATTAACCTTAACTTGTCTTAAGTATTTCTTTAACTTGAAACATATTAATAAACATTGTTAACTATAAAAGAGAAATTTACACTAATGGTCCCTGAGTTGGACCCCGATATTCAAAGAGGGTCCAAAGTGCTTATTATCAAAAAGCTATAAAAGCAAAGTTGTTAAGGGGCTCAAGGACAACATTTTTCCTAAAACGTACTATGTCTGAAATCCACTAAATAAGCTGGAAAATTAAGCTTTTTTGACTGACAGAAGCTTAATAAGCTTATAAGCTATTTTTTCTTTCTTTGGGGATTTAAGCTAACAAAATAAGCTAAAACATATGGGAACAGATAATATGCTAGGGGATTCTTAAAAAGCTAAAGTAACCGTATAATAACCCTACAAAATAAGTTGAAATCATAAGCTAAATCTACACAGTATTATAATAAATATAGAAAAAGTGGAACTTTAAATGGCCTATAATAAGCTTAACTAATAAGCTTACTAACTAAAATAAGCTGCTAATCCTAATAGATAAAAACGTAAAAGCTATGTTTAAAAGCAATAAGAACCATGGCTTAAAATTAAAGTAAGCTAGAAAAGTTGGGGCTATTTTATGGTGCTCGAGCACCAGGAGGCAAACAGTGGGCATAAGGGCTTTTTTTAGCTTATCAATAACACTAAAGCTTTTTACCCAAAACCAAATCCAAACAATTTACAAGACATATATTAAGCTTGATTCCAAGTTTGAGCACATTTAGGGTTAAGAAAAATTGCTGATTTAGTGGCTTGAAATTAATGGTTTACAAAAAATGACATTTAGGTACTTTGACTGGCATGTCAATTTTATAATAACAGAACAAAAGTGGCTCTTGAAAGGGGCTAGTTTAGACTTAAAATAAGCACACAAAAGTGTGCTTAAGCTGTCTACACAGCTTAAGTGTTTAGCTCACTTTGTGGGCTTATAAACTTTGACAGAACGCAAAGGAGCCTTAAAAACTTTCTTTTTTACACCTAAAAAGCTTTATTAAAAGTGGCATATTAAACTCCACAACATCAGCCAAAGTTGGCTGAGTGGTTATCAACCATTACAAACCCCCCCATATGACCATTAGGTGTCTAAAAACCAAACACCCCCTTTATTTATAAATTCGGCTTCTTTTTAGCTTTTTAAAAAAAAAGAAATAAAGGGTAAAAACAAGTTATAAAGCTGAGCTTAACACTTTTACACGTTTTTATATAAGTTATAAACAGATTTTAAAGGCTTAAATAAGACTTTGCACTTTTGACAATAGCAATTTCACAAAAAACGCTTACTTGTATTAAAGCAAAATATTTCCAACATAAACCATAAAATAAACTAGTACAATACTTTTAAGAAAACAAACTAAATTTTTACACTAAGAAAGGAAAAACAGGAGTTGTGGTGTTATTTTCTTTATACAAGTCTTAAAGCCTTCACTTGGTCTTGGTTCGTGTTTCTATGAAAGCAAGGGACTCCACAAAGCATTCTAAAGATCCTTGGATTGCTTCTCTTTCATCTCAGCCATTGGTTGGGGTGCGGGTTTTTGTAAATTGTCACAGGGAAGGTTATAGGGGTAATGGGGAGGTGGGAAATGGTATCATTAGAGTGAGCCTGGGAGAATACGAGGGGGTGGTTGGAGCTAAAAAACTGTGGGAGAAGCTGGTTTGGGTTTTGGCGGTAAGGGGTGTCTAGTACCCTGTTGGTTGCAGGTTTAAAATGGAAAAGTTTCAGGAGAAGGTCAAAAAGCAGTCCCCCAACTTACCCACCTCTTTTTCATTTCCTTTTTACCTTTTTTCATTTATAAAAGAGTTCCAAGGACTCAAATGGTCCCTCTGTTTATATAAATAACTAAAAGAAAATAAAAAGAAGTTAGAAAAATAGCAAAAACATCCTGCTATTTTATAAATAAAACAGAAATAAGAAAACTTTCACAATTGGCAGCTTTGGTCCATGGATTCTTTTTTTGCCTTTTTTTTTTCTTTATAAAAACATTTTAAAAATTAACATTTTTGGTCCTTATGTTTTATAAAAAGGTTATTTTTGGGCTTGGGTTTTGTGATTGGGCTTTTTCAAGGCCCACTAAGGTAGGTGATGGGTTTTGTGTGTACAATGGCTGAGATTGGCTGTAACTGGGCTAGGATTGGGCCTTCAAAGTCTTCACAGTCTTTGTCAAATGCACACAAATGGGCTGCTGTAATTGATTGGAGGGGCCCATTTGGTCTTCCAGGTCTTCAAATTATACAATTGGGCTTTCCCGCCCATCAGATGGTTAAGATTGTGCAGTCAATAGTATTTCTTTCAGTTCCGGCTCCGGTTTGCTCTGATTCTTCTGTGTGAACTCTTACTTTAGCATTTTGAACTTGGCCTTGATTTTGAGCACATCCTTTTCCATTCCATGCTCAGTTTTGTCATTTTGGCTTGGTTTTCTGTCTATTTGTTGATATCCACTTCCTGCACAATACAAATGCAAAACAAACATATATTTGGCAGTTTTTTTGTATTAGTGTTTCTGTTTTTTGGTCATTTAAGCTCATTTTGAAGTAAATAGATATGTAATTAAAGGCACTATCATAACACATAACGCATATCAGTCACATAATAGTCCATGCATTTACACTAACACATAATCACAGCAATTTAAAACTCATTTCAACACTTGCATCATTTCCATCCCAAGTTTAAAACACAGTAAAAAGTGGGACTATGTAACTCACCTGAATGCTCAAACGCAGCTTCCAATTCCTATCACGCAACTATACAAATAAATAAACACATTACACCGACCAAGCTAAAAACTCTAGTCTCATGTAACATACATATGACAGGATCTACAAACAAAGGATAGATTAGTTTATTGTAATTATCCATAGATCTAAAAGGTTTGATTAACATCATGGGTTATCCCGACACCATGCCCAACCTTAACCATCTCATTAACACATTATACTAACTAACTACAATTTATTCCAAAATGCATAATTTTAGTGTATCTTTACTAACTTAAAAACCTTACTTACTAACCTCCATAAATTATGCCAAAAATCACCTAAGTTCATTTATGAGTTTACTAACTACCTTGTAATTCCCAAATACTCATTACATGTGAAACTATCCCAAATAAAATCCAACTTCAAAACTGTCCCAATTCGGATCTGATTGCACACTAAAATGTATGGCCCTAATTACCCTACTTAGACACACAATCAGAAGCTATCCTTCTAGGGTTTATTTATATACATATTGTAACTAATCACTGTAGATTGTCTAACGTTAATTCCACATTTAAGTTAGGGTTTTACCCTCCTAAACATGACCTAATTCTGACCCGTATTTACTATTTTGACAACTTTTCTTATAACCAACATTTGACTAATTTCCAGAACTCAAAATCATTCGAGGCCAGACTTTTTGAAAAATAGACTCTTTGAACTACAATTTAGGATTTTGAATCATATCAAAACATGTTTTTATCATCAAGATATCATTAGTTGAACACATACCTAAAATCTGCTCAACTCTAAATCATAAATTAACGTGATCTAATCCTAACCCTTTACACCAATATGATCCTAATTAAACCCTAGGCATGATATAATACATCCTTAATTACAGGAGTTTTTAAAATCCTAATGATCCACCATCTTAATTGTTACATGATTTAAAGAAAAACAACAACTAGGGTTAACGAACATACCTAAACCTTGATTCTTGAAAACTAAATCACCAACTTATTCTTGATAAAAAAAATCTTTTTTTCTTCTTCTTGAGGGTTTCGGCCAAACAACAAAAGAGAGGAGAGAAAAGTGTTTTAGGGATTTATTGATCTTATATTTATACTACCTAGAATCCTAATTGTAATCAAATTTGTTTCCCTTTTTTTTCTTTCTTTATAACCGATCCAATCACCTCCCTTTTTAATTAATTATTTTTTTATATTTTCCTATACAAATTCGTTCTCCCCCTTCTCTATAGATATTTTTATTTTATTTTATTATTAATCAACTAATTATCTTCATTACCTTAAGTTTTCATAAAAACCTAAGCTAATTTAGTAAATCCTTTTACATAACCCTACTTACTAAACTTTCTAAAAATAACTTTTTATTTCATATTTTACTTTCTATATTTAGAAAGTCTACTATAACTATCCAAATTTCACTCACTTCACTTATTTCCAACATGATACATTTCCCATAAACGCTTAACACAAAATCATCCAACTATTGAGTAGCATTACACGCAATACGCCCTACCTTTCCATTATCACTAAAAACGTTGAACAAATGGAATCTCATCTTCCACGACAAACGCACAATCAAAAATAAATGATCCTCTCAACCTCAAAATGATATCATCACCTACTACATCAAACCACCTAGCACACACAATAAAACTATAGTAGCACAGAAATCAACATCAATAATGAACCCTAGCCATTTCCTAAATATCACTAAAACTTCGCTTGCCCATATAAGGGTACAAATAGGAGCATAACAACTCTAAGCAAAAATAAACATCCAACTACATGAACATCGCCCGTCTTCGAGGAAACTCGTCAAAAACCTTAAGTTGTGTAACAACATCATTCATAACCTAACCCCGCAACTCATCAAACAAGAACTGTCTTGGAACTAAGTTATGAGTTGTTACAAAGCTTAACGTTTTTGAAGAATCGGCTCGACTTCGAGTTTATTCAAAATATAACATTAACCAAACCACATAAGAACATTGAAGGGTACACTAAGGTCTACCAGTACACTTCTCCAGATTCGACATATGGAATGTGTCATGCACACTACTCAATTCCTCGGGCAACCTTAACCGATTAGCTACAGCGCCGATCCTTTCAAGGATTTCGAATGGTCCTACATACCTCGGTGCTAACTTGCCTCTCTTTCCAAAACGAATCACGCCTTTCCAAGGTGATACCTTTAATAACACACGATCTCCTACCTCGAATTCCAACGGCTTATGTCTATTATCTGCATAGCTCTTTTGACGACCTCTTGCCGCTTGGAGCTTTTCCTTTATAACCACTACTTTATCAGTCGTTTCCTGCACCAATTCGGGTCCAATCAAACTACTCCCTCTAATCTCCGCTTATAGAATAGGCGATCTACATTACATTCATACAAAGTTCAAACAGAGCACACTGAATGCTCAATTGATAACTACTACCAAAATCGATAACACATGCCCTCATTATATCTTCCAAAGTCTGCATCATATGTTTACTCTGTCCATCCGCTTAAGGATGCTAAGCAGTACTCAAATCCAATCGCGTCTCTAACATATTCTGCAGCGTCTGCCAAAACCACGAGGTAAATCATCCATCTCAATCTGAGTTGATCATCACCAGAATTCCATTCCTTGCTATTATATCATCAATATAAATCCTTGCCAACTTCCCATCTTGAAATCTTCTTGTATAACTAGAAATTGAGCTAACTTGGTCAGTCTATCGACCATCACCCAATTCACATCATACTCACTACTTTGACCTTGGAAATTTAGTGATAAAATCCATGGTGATTCTATCTCATTTACACTCAAGTATCTCAGGCTGTTACAGCAAGCCAAAAGTCTTTGACATTGCAGCCTTCACCTCTTAAACAAATCCGATAGTTGCTAACATAGGTAGCAATATCCTTTTCTAAACGTGGCTACCAATACATGTCTCTAAGGTTATAGTACGTCTTATCCGCTCCTGGATGTACCAAGTATCTTGATGCATGGGCCTCATCCATTACACTTCCTACCAATAGAACCTAAATTCGATCCATAAAGTACAAACTCTCATCTCCTTTTCTTTCCATCTGTTGGTCTAAACCATGTAGCCTTTCTGCCAGTACGTTCTCTCGCTTGAACGCCTCACTTTGGGCTGCCAATATCATCTCTTTCACTCCAGCCTGAATGGTCATAGTCATTGCTCGAACACGTCTAGGTTTCACCCATTCCTTCCTACTTAACGCGTCAACCACCACATTCGCCTTACTAGGATGGTAGCGAATCTCACACTCATAATCACTAAACAACTCAATCAACCTCCTTTGGCGCATCTTGTGGTCCGTGTAGATAACACTCTTCGTGCCATACAAGTAATGCCTCCCAGTCTTAAGAGCAAACACAACAGCTCCCACTCTAGGTCGTGTGTTGTATAATTCTTCTTGTGAATCTTTAGTTGTCTCGATGCATAGGCGATTACCTTGCCTCTTTGCATGAGTACACAACCTAGTCCTTGATT
>BQNB010056572.1:0-38616 GCA_026074375.1 Tanacetum coccineum | reverse complement strand
CTTTCGAGCTAGACTTTTGTCTTGTAACTTCGAGTGACCGAAGCTTCTTTGTTTGGGTCCATTTAGGTGAACCTAACAATCTAGACTCTAATCGTGGAGATTAGTATCCCCATCAAGCTTATGATAGAATACTCACCATGACTGAGGAGTTGAGTGATCACCAAAAATGAAACACATAGATTAGTGAGAGTATGAGTGTGATTCATTTTTCCTTTTCGAGAGGTGCTTGGTTTGGAATTTTCTAGCATGAGTAATTTTTAAATTCATATCTTCCTGATAACTAGGGAGATATCTTTTTGAGAATTATTTAAAAGGTTCTACTTGAGGGCAAGTAGAAGTCAAGTGAGGGGATATTTGATAACATCAAGTATTTAATACTTTTTCATATCAAATTCCTATGTTTATTGCATTGCTTTATATGAATTCGGTACTCAATTCGTTCATATCTCGAATTTCATGTAATTTGGGCAATGGAACGAAAAAATGCAAGAAATGGCCAAATTAATACCAATACTAATTTATTTAGTAGAGGTACTAAAATTTAATGGAGAGCTACTATATTTCCACAGGAAGTGACTTTGGAGCCAAACGAAGAATAGTACCACTACTATATTATTTAGTAGGGGTACTATATTTTTAAAGACGAAAGATATCGATTTTACAAGATTTGAAGACATTACGGTGTAACGTCCCGCAAGAATTACGCCGTAATCAGTTATTAATTACGAAGATATTATGATGACGAGGCATTACGGCGTAACTGGTCCGCAGGAGTTACGTCGTAAAATATTATTGTTGATGATGTTTATGATGACTAAGGGTTACGACGTAACGTAACGAGTTAATTACGTCGTAACCAAATATATCACTAAAAGAAGGAATGCCGCGTCATAAGTTTTACGTCGTAACGTAGTCGATGCGGTTACAAGTAATGATGAGTCATCACAGGGGCCAATGTTGCACAAAAGCTACGATGTTTCAATTAATAATTACAATTTCAGTGGAAGATGAGTGGCTGGATTCGTGCATATACCAAACTTCATATTTAGTATAAATAGAATTCATTATCATGAATACGATTTATTTTGATCTGGTGGAATAAGCCGACGGCAAGGAAAGAAGGAAAAAGTGAGCTAGCGCTAGCTTGCTTGCTTGGTTATAGACTAAAGGATCGAGAGCATTAATTGAGCACAGTTTGTAATCATACTTCAATTTATTCTGGTCAAATAATTCAATTATTATTTTGATTTATCAAATCTTGCGGTTTAATTTATTGTTGCTATGTTATTGATTGTACTTTATTATTTGTTCTTGGCATTTAATTATTTAATTATCTGGTTGATTATTAAGTTATGATCTCGTTGTTTTATCACTTTCTTTATTATTTTATGTAGTGCGTTTAAGTGATCCTTGTGCCCCTTAATAAGTATTAAGTTGAGGTTGTGAGAAGTCTTGGTGTATCGTGACTCACGACACTAAGTGTTTTCTATTCTCCAATCGAAAGACTAATACTCATTGGTGGTTCGACCTAGGACAATTAGGGGATCCCTTAACATTAATACCCGGTTAGGAGTGCAAGCTAATATGGAGACCACCTACTTAAGATTAAGCGTATCTCATAAGATAAGTGGCTTTAAGATTGCGACAATACATTGCACTAGAGATCATTGTAATTAATTGCGTTCATCCTTTTAGTTGTTCACCACTATACCAATTTCCCTTTTCGACAAGCAAGGCTTACCACCAAATAATCCTCAGTAATCTCAAATCTCAAAACAAGCTTTCTTTCCTACTTTCTTAGGTAGAATAATAAAATCAACTAGACAATTAGAGACACAAATCGTTCTTTGGGTCGACACCCGTACTTACCAACCACTTCACTATACGCGATAGGGTACACTACTCTTTAGTGCATAGGAATAGTCGAGGTAGTTAGGGTTATATAAATGTAAAACCTGACGTAGTTTTTATTAAAAGAAATTACGCATCACTCTCTCCCCTTGGCCGACCAAAATACCACCACCACTCCACCACTACTCAAAATCTAGTAAAAACACCAAAAACACAACAACCATACTACCTACAAAACCTCATCACTCTTTCACCACTTTCAACCATCAATCACCACCAAGGAAATTGTGTGTATACCACAAATAAACTCAAAAAACGAGCTTCTCATATCATCTAATCCAAGAAGAGAATGTATTTTCTTGGTGCAAGGACATGATGTCAAATTTTGCACCTAAAACCATTTTTTGGTCATCTAGTTAGTTTTTATGATCATGGAAGCAAAATAAGTATCTGATTGTTTTATATTATGTTAGTGGGTATTTAAAACACATTTGAATGTTGTGAAATTGGATCTAGAGTCTTATTGTTTAGTTTTCTTTGATTTGGCACAAGATAACCACTTGTGGGTGAGTACGAGTTGGGACAAAATCTGTCTCAAAAATATGGTCAACTTTGAGAGGTCATATCTCTCATTAATCAACCTAAAGTGAGGTTCTTTTTAATGATATCTAAGGTTTTGAGTTATCTTAAAAACCCAAATGGTCTCATATAAAGTTATGGAGTTTTGGACCTCAAAACTGTGGTTGTAAGATAAGGTATGAATCTGTCATTTTTAGTCGGATTTCTTAACCCGAATTTGCATGGTCATAACTCTCTTACTTTGTAATTAAATCCATTACTTCCACTTCTGAGAGTTATTCATATGTGTTATCATTAAAACCTAAATGGTCCCACTTGATGAATCAAAGTTTTGAACCTCCAATCAGTTGTCACAAGATAACGTGTAAAACTCACCTGCATGAACAGATGTTATTGCTTAACTTTAAATGGTCATATCTCACTCTAAACATCATGTAAAGCTTTTATTTTCGTTTTGGGAATAATTTAGTATGTTAGTTTGAGTGTTCCAGAATCTTATAACCTAATTCTAACGTCTTGACCCTCTGGTCATTGATGTTTATGGACTGGTCTAACAGTTTTCAAACCTGATGAGACCTTTTGGTCAAGAATTTTTGCATTAGTTAGACATCTTAAAAAATTCAAAGAAAATTCCTGAATGCATCTAAGATATGATATTTTATGGTATGTGTGAAGGATTTGGTCAGTGTCATTTTTGTTCTAGGTGCAATGGTCTCTCAAGGTGACCACTAAATCCGGAAAGCTTTTGCTATTTTTACACTGTGTTCTCAAGTTTAAATTTAAGAAGAAAGTGAAGGAAAAGGAGGGGCCACAAAAAAAATTCAAGTTCTTAAGTTTTTTAGAGTAAGGGAAGTAAAGTGTGGGGGATTGAAAGAGAGTATTATTCTTTGATTTTTTTTTACCAATTCTTTCCGTCGTATATGGGTTGCAAACGAAGTAAAAAGGCAATCAAAAGGTCTTTGACATATATGACCCTTGTCCATTTTGTTTTATCTTCATCTTTTACACGATTTTATCACACCCAAACTATTAATTTAGTTTAATTTTTTTATGCACACACAATCTACAAATTAATTGTCCTCACTGTATTAATTTATTTAAATGTTCATACGTCTCCCCATCTCCTAATTTGTAAACAAGGATTTGTGTTAATTATCTACTTTCAATTCATTTAAATGAATTATATATAAAAATAAGACAATTAGTTTGTGGGTTTACTTCCATGGTCTCATGAGGAACATATTTTTTTCTAAAGATTAATTGAACTTATATGCATTGATTGTGTATTTTGAAGATTATGTTTTGTACTTGCTTTGTGTAAAAGGGCATAATAGTACATTAGTAAATTGAATAAATAAAGAAATGTCAACTTTTCATTACTTCCCTTCCACCTCACTTTAAACTCAAGAACACCTTATAATTTACTAAGATTCTTCCTTTTCATTCACTTTCTTTACTTCATCATTCTTTACTTTCTTTTCTTTCCAAACTGAGTCTTAAGAACACAATGTTAGTCTTGTGATTTTATGTGGTTTTGGATTGTTATTTGGTTTATACGTGACTTGAATCCCCTAAGACGAGCCATTATGCTACTAAAGTAAAGGTAGTTGTATTCCAAGTCCTTGTGATCTTGAGGTTTGTCGGTAGACACGTGGGGTATGCGAGCGTTTTTGGTGAAATTGCATGTTTTTGGTAAAAGTGACGTATTTTGACAAGTCTAAATGTACGTTCTTTTGGTTCAAGAATATCAATTAGTTATTAAAAGGTATTTTAATTTCTTTAGGTCGCGTTTATGAAGGTTTACGTTCAAGGGATTGCCTTGGTGTTCTTGTTGTATTCCTCTTGTATTCACACTTTCACTTGTTAAGCTGAGTTTTCATGGCCCCTTTTTATATTTCTCGGAGGAAATGATACTCAAAGGCTAATTTCGAATACTTTAAGGTGTGCTAATCACTTTATTTCTTTGGACAAATTTGTGTGTTTGTAACTGCGAATGTGAGTATGTGTGGTTGATTGGTACATAATTAATGATTGGTTGATTGATACATATATATTGAGTGATTGATTGGTATATACATATTAAGCCAACAATTTTAGTTTTAGCTACAACTAATAGTCGACTTGTTGAAAATCTATTTTGGGGACATAACTATGGCAAATGATGTGGTTTGGATACATAACTATGGTGAATGATGTGACTTGGATACATTCCTATACACTTATTGTTGTATGCTATTATTTACACACTATTGTCCTACTTGCATTATATACATAGCAAAATGAGTTTATTACTTAAACCTAAGAGCTCACCAATATTGTTGACGTTTTTGAGTATTCAGTTTCACGTAATAACAATATTAATGCTTAAGGAAGATAAAGCTTCTTACCTTGGACTTAGTGAGACCTAAGCTGAAACCCTCATGGTTTATCTTCCTTGGATGATGACATTAGCACATTTCTATGGATTGTGTTTGTTTGTTTGATTTTGGGCATTTTGTTTGGAACTTATCCCGAGTTGTGGGATTTACATGACTTAATGACTATGTTTGTCGTAGTACTGACTAATCACGATACAAGTCTCCACTTGTGTCGGGATTCGTCATGACATTTTGTGATGGTTTTTTGATTTAGTGAATTCTTTATTATCTTATATCAATGTGTTATGATGATCCTCTCTGTCACGCCTCGCGTCTCCGTCTAAGGGAGGTGTGACAATGTTTTTGTCATTTCACTCTTCATGTTCTACCTTCATACATCTTCAACTTCGACCATCACCACCCTCACCATTATACCCTCAGTTGAATTCGTTATCATCAGGAACAAAAAATCCAAAAGTCACTTCTTTACCAAACTCATTATCATCATCAAAAAGAAAAAACCAAATAAAAATACATTTAATCATGAAGAACAAAAACTCTAACACAAATCCATTTTTTAGCAAATCAAAATCATGAATCATAATATCAATTTTATCAACAAACTAGCATGATAATTCATTAGTTTCGATCATGTATTTAACAAAGTCTAATTGAAATGTCGATAACCTAAACAACATAACGTGAATCAACAAACTTAAAATCCGTAAACAACATTATGTATCAGTGGATTCAATATTAAACAGGCGATTAATGGTCCTAAGAAATATAATGTGAATGAACAAACATCAATCAAAACTTTGTAAACACTAAACACAATTATCGTTATCACGAATCACTAGTCATGATATTGATTCATCAACAACAGTCAATAGGAAGACAAAATTCTAACATGTAGCTTTCTACACGGCAAGGCAACATTAGATAAATGATAGAAACGTAACATTGTGTGAGTTCAAAACTACCAGAGGAAATTTGGTTTTGACGTTATATGGTGACAACAGCGGTTCTCCTACTAGCAATAGGAACACCATAAGTGCAATCCAAATAAAATTTAATACGTGCGCAATATGAAACACAACGAATCAATATACAAAATGAAGCATATTTTAGGGGCCTTTAATTTTTGAAAGTTTCTTATAGTATAAACACTTTAGTTGTTTAAAAGTTAACACATCCTCACCATCGCCTACAGCCCAAAACCACCGTTGTCACCACCGCACCTCTACAGTCTGACACCACTACTGCTGCACTATCATCCCCGCCAATATCACCAGATCTAAAAAGATGGCGACTTTTCTTACGTTCTCTGGTTAACGGTGGGACGGTAATCAATGGTAATGGGGGATCGTAGATCCAAGGAGGACTACGTTCATCAGGTATCAACATCCATTTATGTTACTAATTTTCCAAACCACTTTTCCTATCGCGACCTTTGGAGGGAGTGTGATGATTACGGATAAGTGATAGATGTGTTCATTCCGAATAAGAGATCCAAATCTGGTAATCGATATGGTTTTATTCGTTTCATAAAGATTGTCGATATTGATCGGCGGGTTAAAAATTTATGTACGATATGGTTTGGAAGGATGAGGTTACATGCTAATGTTGTTCGTTTTCAACGGACACCAATGAATAAAAGAGATCATCCAGATGGTGCAAAAGGGGTTTACAAAACACGTTCAAAGGATACTCACAAAGACTTGGGGCAACGGATGAAAACTAACTCGTATGCAGGTGTAGTCAAACAAACGAACATACAACCTAAATTAGTAGTAGAGTCTAAACCGGCATTAGTTCTTGATAACCCTTGTATGCTTCATCATGACTTTTCTATGTCTTTGATGGGTAAAGTGAAGGAGTTTGGCTCTATCTTTAATTTACCAGTGGTGTTGGCCAAGGAGGGTTTTGAAAATAAAAATTCGTTATCTTGGTGGTTGTTGGGTTTTGATTTAATTCAAATCAAATTTAGCAAATGAGAACTTTCAAAATCATACAGGAGTTGGTTCATGGTTTGCTTTGTTACAACAAGCTTATAAGTCATTTCATATTGATGAACGAGTTATGTGGGTGGACATAGAAGGCATACCTTTGCAAGCATGGACTCAAAACACTTTTGCAAAAATCGCCCCTAAATGGGGTGAGTTTATATATGCAGAAGACAATGATGAGTCATGCTTACATATGAAACGCCTTTGTAGTAAACCAAAATCTTAATACAATATATTTGAAACGTTTGAAATTATCGCACAAGGTAAAGTACATTGGATACGCGTAAAAGAAACATCTGGATGGGTTCCTGAGTTTATGGAGGAAGAGTTAGCTTCAAACGAATCTGATGACGAGATGTTGGATGAGGAATTGCAAAAAAGACAAAATTAGATGTTCATAGTGATGAGGAAGAAGTACCAGAATCTAATTTTGTACATGAACAGATGCATGCGAATGATGATGAACAGGGACGAAATAATATTAAGACGGAAGTTAGAAATTCTAAAGATCCATTTCGTATCTATGACATATTGAATAAGAAAGTTGATGGGATAACTCCGATTGTAGTATCATGTATCCTCCGAGTTTTACTCCACTGGAAGATGGTGAAGTTGAATTAAATAGGAGTGATGATAAAGAAGGACATGTAAAGGGTGATATACAGAAAGACTCCTCAATCCTGGATGATTATATGCAATTGCCAACACAGATAGACACTAACTCTAAAGTTAAGACGGAAGCGTCTGTATGCTCAGGACGATTTCAGAAGGTTCAGGTACTAAGGTCGGGGGTTCATTACTAGATTTGATGGACGATTTGGTGAAGGTGGGACAAACTATGGGATATAAGATGGAAGGTTGTTTACAAAATATTGAAGAGATCATTGAGACTAAAGGAGTGCCAGAGTCTAATCGATGAATTATATGTCCTTAAATGTTTAAGGGCTTGCCCAAAAGGCTAAAAAGGATTGGGTTAAGGAGTTATGTGTCAAACATAAGGTGAATTTTCTGTCTTTACAGGAAACAAAAATAGAGAAGGTATCTTTATTTAGTATAAAAGCACTTTGGGGTAATAGTTTGATTATGTAGTAAGTTCCTCAGTTGGTTATTCAGGTGGTCTGCTTTGTGTATGGGATCCACGTATGTTTAAGAAGGATAATGTAACAATCTCTGATTATTTTGTACTAATTAGAGGTACATGGTGTCCTACTTCTACAAACATGCTTATTATATCGGTGTATGCTCCTCAAGATTTATCAGATAAAAAGATGCTATGGGAGTATTTGAATCATATTATTGGTAACTGGAATGGGGAGGTTATCATCATGGGAGATTTTAATGAGGTTCGTATAAAAGAAGAATGTTTTGGATCGCATTTTAACAAACAAGCTTCGAATGCTTTCAACAAGTTCATTATGCTAGGTGGTTTGGTGGACGTCCCGTTAGGAGGATATGATTTCACATGGTCTCATAGCTCAGCTTCGAAAATGAGTAAGCTTGATCGGTTCCTAATTTCTGAAGGTATGATGCTTCTTTGTCCAAACATATCAGCCATTTATTTAGATTGGTATTTATCCGATCATCGTCCAATCTTATTACGTGAATCATCCTTTGATTATGGCCCATCACCTTTTCGTATATTTCATTTTTGGTTTGAATTGGATGGTTTTGATAACTTAGTGGAAAAGTCTTGGAATGATTATAAGCATTCGGACGATAATGCTATGACAAGGTTGTATAATAAGCTCAGACGTTTAAAACATCATATACGTGTATGGATTAAGGCGTACAAGGTTCGTACTAATTCTCAGAAGAAAGATATTAAAGATGAGCTAACCTCTATTGATCTTCGTATAGACCAAAGAGATACGAATGCGGATTTGTTATCTCAGCGAAAGGTCCTTATGAAATCCTTACAAGAAATAGAACACTTGGCGGCGTTGAAAATTGCTCAAAATTCGAAGGTTAAATGGTCGATAGAGGGAGACAAAATACCAAATATTTTCATGGAATCCTAAATAAAAAAAAGGATTCAATCTGCAATAAGAGGTGTTCTTATAGATGGAGTTTGGATTGATGATCCTGTTGCGGTGAAGAATGCTTTTCTACTGCATTTTAAAGATCAGTTTTGTACCCCGTTAGCCTCCTGTTTTCAGCTTGATATGGAGTTCCCAACTATCTTATCTACTGAGCAAACAGAAGACTTGGAAAGGAAGTTTACCATTGAATAAATTAAACAAGCTTATGGCGTGGACAAATCACCGGGCCCCGATGGTTTCACATTTGGATTTTATCGAAGGTTCTGGAATATAATTCACATGGATGTAGTGGATGTTGTGAAGCATTTCTTTCAGAACGAATCTTTCCCTAGATGTAGTAATTCTTCATTTATCGCTTTGATTCCTAAGATGCAAGATGCGAAGATGGTGAAGGACTTTCGTCCTATTACGTTAATCCGCATTCGTTGCTAACTCAGGATGGTCCTTTATTCTTAATGCATTAATGTTTTGGTGTAAAAACAAGAAGAAGCAAACCATGATCTTCAAAGTAGATTTAGAGAAGGCTTATGATTCGGTTTGTTGGGACTACCTGGATGTCATCATGAAGAAGTTTGGTTTCGGTGTTCGTTGGCGCAGGTGGAGTTCGATCTTAGTCAATGGAAGCCCAACTTCTAAGTTTCGATTCCAAAGAGGCCTTAAACAGGGAGATCCACTCTCCCATGTCCTATTTATTTTGATCACGGAGAGCCTCCATTTATCTTTCCAAAGAGTTGTTGATGCAGGTTTATTTAAAGATGTATCTCTCAGGTCTTCTATGCATTTATCACATTTATTTTTTGTAGATGATGCAATCTTTTTGGGACAATGGAGTGATCCAAATATTACTACTATAGTCAATGTTTTAAAGTGGTTTCACCAATCTCTGGCCTTCGTATTAATTTGCATAAGAGCAAGTTGATGGGTATTGCAGTTACGAGGAACAAAGTTTAACGTGTAACAAATTTTATGGGATGTTTGACTCTCAAACCTCCTTTCTCGTATTTGGGTGTAAAGGTAGGTGCTATGATGTCGCGAATTAATTCTTGGGATGACATAGTTAGTAAAGTGAAGGCTCGTTTATCCAAATGGAAGACAAAAACTATATCCATTGGAGGAAGGTTAACGCTCTTAAAATCAGTGTTGGCATTGATACAGATTTATCACTTGTCGATGTTTAAGGTGCCTGCTAAGGTGTTGCTGTAACCTTTGCCCTTTTTGTGTTCTGAATATTTCATTTTATAGTCTTTGACTATTTTACTTTCGTTAGTTTATTCAGATAATGTACCGTGTTGACGGTAGTGATTTTATGAGAATTATG
This sequence comes from Tanacetum coccineum, assembly GCA_026074375.1. NCBI lineage: Eukaryota > Viridiplantae > Streptophyta > Magnoliopsida > Asterales > Asteraceae > Tanacetum > Tanacetum coccineum. Next base: position 28,463 of record BQNB010056572.1, on the reverse strand, counting down.
GTGATTTATGATTTATTGTCATTAATAATCCCTTTTGGAAGGTATTATTATGTTATTTGTATTTCGGGTGGTTTGACCCCTGAATTTTGAGAAATGCCAAAAAACAAGTCCTGACCCGTCCGTTAATGTTCAAATGAGTTTTGAAGGGTTTAAAGTGTAAATATGTTGTGTAAATACTCTAGGTTAATGGAAAAGTATTTTTAAGGTGAATAAAAATGCTAATTAACTTTGGGGAAAATTTTACGACCAAGTTTTACGAGTATTTAATTGATCCCGACACGCAAAAAAAAGACCCGAGACCCCATAGGATCCCATGGCCGGTCAAAGAAGTCAAGAGAGACATAGTGGCTTAATTCTAGCTAACCTTGTCCAAAATGGTACATAAGATAATTTCTATTATCTTATTTTCATAATCATTTTCATTTCAAAAAATAAAAACACACATAAGTGTGTGTGTGTGTGTTTCGCCCGCCACCTACCACCACAAACCACCATATATTTTCCAACTTTGATCGAGAACGTGATATTCCAGGTTGATACGAGTATTTGGGTATTCATTTAAACAATGTTTGAATTGTCCGGTTCGTGTCGAAATCTATATTTTTGAAGATTTTCTTGTCAGTTTTCAAATTTAAATTTCGTTTGTCCTTTTGGGTTTATATTGATGCATAGATGTTAGTTGTACAAGTTGATCGTTGTAAAAACCGATTTTTGAAAACGAAACGGATATATAAAGGGGTGTTTGGTTCGTCGGACATAAAAAGAAAAAGAGTTTTCATGTTGTGGTCGTGATGGTTGAATACCATATGTTGCTAGATAGCTTATCTTGATAGTAGCTTGTATAGCTTATTTCGGGCTTATTTTAAGCTATTTCTTGGCTTATTTTGGGCTTAAATGCCACGTTATTTTTCATATCACAAGGGAAGTGATTTTTGACTATTTTTGTGATATGGCGTATGTTTGTGGACTATTTTTATAACTTATGGTGGTAACCAAATGCGATACGTAGCTTATTAACTTATGGTTAAGCTTAATATATGTATTGTGGAGCTTATGGACTTACGGCCCAATAAGCCTATTTAAGCTGCGGCTTAATGGGAGGACTTATTGTGGTCCGGATTATTTTCTACTTTTTAATATAAGCTTATGTATGTAAATGGACCTTGGTTTTGGACTTGGATCGTATTTTGGACTTATAAATATCTTAATGGACCCTTGTTGGACCTTAAAGTCCAATAAGCGATATTTAGTCGTTATAAGAGTTTTGACGGACTTTTGATAGTGAAAATGTATCTACGTAGAGATATTGAATGATATTTGGGGAAAAACGTTTTAGTAAACGTTAAAGATTGAGATTTTGAAATTTTGTCGAAAAGTGTTGAATTGTTGAAAAATGTTGAAATAAAGGTTAAAAACCTTGGAAAACGTTGTATGAGCGTACGGGTCATGTCGAAATTTCGTAAAAAGTTTATACTTAGAAATTTTACCTAAAAACATAATTTTTGAATTTTATATAATAAAATATTATTTTATTATTTTATTTAATAAATTCACTAAAAGACGAAAAATATAATTTTTCTCGAAACTTCTCAAATATGTTTATTATGAGTAAACGTTCCATTTTCAACTCTAATATGATTATTTTCACGATGACTAAAGTCACCGAATAGACTTATCGAGATATATTTATAATTATTAATTATAAATATTTACGTATATTACTTATCTATTTTCTCTAAATAGTATAAGTATGTATTATTGAGTAATGAGATTGATATGATTGTTGGGATATGTCGTCAACCATCACACCACTAAATTGTTATGAGTAATTGTACAACGCGTCTAAACTCTATGCATCAAACGTGAAGACTATTTTGGAAATGAATGATTAAAATGGGACATTAACTGGACTAGGTCATGTGCGGGCGTCGCTGCAATTGCTTGTGTGATTGAGATTTGGTTGCTAAAGACTTGTTTGAGGTGAGTTCTCGTATCCCCATTTTTTTACTGTTTTTCCGTTGGGGAAAATGATACTCAAATATGTTTTGAACTGTTTTTGAATTGAACTGTGCGAAATGTGGTTTTGTTTTTAGGACAAGATACGTGCTTATGACTGCTATGCGAATATTATGTATTGCATGATTGTTTGGATCGAATGGGTACGCCTATCCCAGTATATGTATGATTGTTTGGATCGGAGGGGTACGCCTATCCCTGTATTTGTATGATTGTTTGGATCGGATGGGTACGCCTACCCAGTATTTGTGTGATTATTAGAGCGGATGGGTATGCCTACCCTAGTTTGTGTGTGGTCCTGCCCTAATTTAGTGCTCCAGCTGGTAGGCCCTTTAGGTGCGTACGTGACATATGGTGATTGATTAGCGGGGATATGTGATAGCAGACTTAGAAGTATCCCGAGTGGATTTTCATGTGAAGTCTTGCTTGTTTATTTTATTTGGCTTTTAGTATTCGGAAGTTTTGGTTTAAGTTTGGATTATGGACCCTTGTGTGGGCTATTGGTTATTGTAAGAGTTTTCGGATTTGATTGTGATTTGGGACATCACTCGAGGTTGTTCGAGGTTGATGGTCTTCGTAACACTTGAAGTTTATGCGTTGTAGTTTTCTCTATTTTGTATCTTGTGTTATGATTGATCATTATGTTGCATTTCTGAGTCTCCGCCATTTTTAAGGTGTGACAGATTGGTAATCAGAGCCAAGGTTATAGAGAACTAGGTGGGTTGACCTAGACTATAACCTAAGATCCGTCGTTTAGTTGCGTATAGGATCTATGTGCGCGGTGTTCCGCTTTTGCTTTCTTTTGCGTGTTCGCGGTTTGGTGCTTTAGTTATGTCAGTCATTGAAATAGGTGAGCTTAATATTAAGTATAACTGGGAAATAATGCAAATATAAGTACGGTGGTCAACGTAATTATAAGCGTATCACAACTCACTCGTATTTAGTAATGTCGTTCACACAAATCGATGTTGACACCATAAGGTGGAATTATGTGTATAGTTATATATATAATAAGATTCCCTATATATATTAGTCTTCCCACTTACCTAACGTTGCCTATGTTCTCCCTCGTGTAGATAATGCCGCCAAGGATGAGGACCCGAAGTGCTGGTCGGCTTGTTGTTGAATTACAAGGAGGGAAAACGGGTGAACAGGTTGGTAGAGGTAGAAGGGGTAGAGGACCTAGGGGAGGTAATGATGAGCGTGTTGACGAATTGAATGGTCAAGGAAATGACTAGGGTTTGGGAGCTAATAGGGGCGTAGAGGGAGTCAATGGGAATGTAGCGGGAGTCAATGGGGGTGTAGGAGGAGCACCCGACTTCTCGACAATCATTGCCCAGCAATTACAGAACCTCTTACCTGCCATGCTAGCTCAGGTTGGTAACCAAGGAAATGTTGGAAATCAAAATAGTAATGTGGTTAATGAGAACGTTCAGGAGAACATTAGGAATGTGTTAGTAAGTGGCAACCAGGTAGGTTGTTCATATAAGGAGTTCTTAGCTTGTAACCCTAAGGAATATGATGCTAAGGGAGGTGTTGTAGTTCTTACTCGTTGGATTGAGAAAATGGAGAACGTGCAAGATATGAGTGGTTGTAGTGTTGACCAAAAAGTGAAATACATTGTTGGTTCATTTATGGGTAAGGCTTTACCATGGTGGAACTCTCAGATTCGCACGCTAAGCCAGGAAGTTGCTATTAGTATGTCATGGAATGAATTTAAGTTTATGATGACAGAAGAGTTTTGCCCTAGTCATGAAATGCAAAAGTTGGAAACTGAGTTGTGGAATCACGCCATAGTCGAGGCTGGCCATGCTGCGTATACTGGTAGGTTTTATGAGTTGGCTAGGTTAGTTCCACATTTGGTAACTCCAGAAAGTAGGATGATTGAGAGGTATGTGTATGGCCTTGCTCTACAAATTCGTGGGATGATGGCAGTAACGGAGCCAAAGACTATACAGAAGGCTGTACAGATATCTGGTGCACTAACCGATGAGGCTGTTAGAAATGGATCAATTAAGAAGGTTGAGAAGAGAGGAAATGTAGGAGAACCTAGCAAGGATAAGAATGGTATGGATGATAATAAGAGGACTAGGACTAGAAATGCTTTTGCTTCTACCGCAAACCCTGTAGGAAGAGAGAATACGGGTACTTGGCCCAAGTGTACTACCTGCAACTCCTACCATGCACCCAGAGGGCCTTGTCGCACATGCTTTAACTGTAACCGCCTGGGTCATTTGGCAAAGGATGCTATAGGCGTGCCGAGAAATGTGAATCCTGTTAATACTAGAAACCCAACTGCTAGAGTATGTTATGAGTGTGGTAGTACCAACCATGTCAGGTCAGCTTGTCCTAGATTGCATAGGGCACAAGGACTGGGAGGAAACCATCCAAATTAAGTTGCTGCTAATAACGGGGGTCAGGGTCATGGAAACCAAAGGAACCAGGCTAGGGGTAGGGCATTCATGTTAGGAGCAGAGGAAGCTCGCTAGGATCCGAACATTATGACAGGTACGTTCACTTTGAACAATCATTTTGCCACTACTTTATTTGACTCTAGTGCTGACTATAGTTTTGTTTCCACTACTTTTATACCTTTGTTAGGCATATAGCCCAGTGAATTAGGTTTCAGATATGAGATTGAGATAGCTAGCGGGCAGCTAGTAGAGATTGATAAGGTTATTAAGGGTTGCAAACTAGAAATCGAGGGTCATGTCTTTCACATCGATTTGATACCTTTTGGGTATGGGAGTTTTGATGTGATTATAAGAATGGATTGGTTGTCTAATCATAAGGCTGAAATAATTTGTCATGAGAAAGTAGTGAGGGTACCACTACCGGATGGCAAGGTGCTTAAAGTATTTGGAGAGAAACCGAAGGAAAAGATAAGGCAGCTAAAGAGTGATAAGGCTAAAGAGAAGGAACAAAAAGAGATAGAAGTAGTGAGAGATTTTCCCGAGGTATTCCTGAATGACCTATCTGGATTACCGCCTGTTCGGGAAATTGAGTTTCGATTTGAGTTAATCCCTGGAGATGTACTGGTAGCAAAGTCTCCTTATCGTTTGGCACCTTCTGAATTGGAGGAGTTGTCGGGACAACTCAAGGAAATCCAAGACAAAGGTTTCATTCGACCAAGTTCGTCGCCTTCGGGAGCGCCGGTATTGTTCGTTAAGAAAAAGGATGGTTCTTTTAGAATGTGTATTGATTATAGAGAATTGAACAAGATGACTGTTAAGAATCGTTATTCACTTCCTAGGATTGATGATCTATTTGATCAACTGCAAGGGTCATAGTTTTTCTCAAAGATAGATCTTAGGTCTGGATACCATCAGCTGAGAGTGCATGAGGATGACATTCCAAAGACTGCGTTTAAAACTCGTTATGGGCTTTTCGAGTTCATAGTAATGCCCTTTAATCTGACTAATGCACCAGCGGTATTTATGGATTTGATGAATAGAGTTTGTGGGCCTTATCTTTATAAGTTTGTGATAATGTTTATAGATAATATCTTAATCTACTCTAAGACTCGAGAGGAGCAAGTAGAACACTTAAGGTTAGTCTTGGGACTGCTCAAGAAGGAGAAACTGTATGCTAAGTTTTCTAAGTGTGAATTCTGGCTAAGGGAAGTGTAGTTTCTTGGGCATGTGATAAATGGTAATGGGATTCATGTAGACCCTAGTAAGATTGAAGTTGTTAATAATTGGAAAGACCCTAGAACTCCGACTGAGGTTCATTCGTTCTTAGGATTGGCTGGATATTACCGTAGGTTCATTGAGAACTTTTCTAAGATAGCTAAGTCTCTTACTATCTTGACTCAGAAGTGTAAGACTTTCGATTAGGGTGAGGAACATGAATTGGCATTTCAAACCTTGAAGGATAAGTTTTGTAATGCGCCTGTTCTAGCTCTCCCCGATGGACCAGAAGACTTTGTAGTATATTATGATGCATTCAGGATAGGACTAAGCTGTGTGTTAATGCAAAGAGGTAAGGTGATCGCCTACGCGTCTAGGCATTTGAAAATTCATGAGACGAATTATAAGACCTATGATTTGGAATTGGGAGCAGTTGTATTTGCCCTTAAGATTTAGAGACATTATCTGTATGGGACAAAGAGTGTCATTTATATGGATCATAAGAGTCTTCAGCATATCTTTAGTCAGGAAGAGTTGAATATGCGGCAGCGTCGCTAGATAGAGTTGCTTAGTGATTATGGTTGTGAAATTTGCTACCATCTTGGTAAGGCGAATGTGGTGGCTGATGCCCTAAGTAGGAAGGAAAGAGTCTAGCCAAAGAGCGTTAGAGCTATGAATATGACCCTTCAGTCGTGTATCAAGGATAGGATACTAGCGGCTTAGAGGGAGGCTATGAATGAGTCTGCATGATTGCAGAAAGGTTTAGATGAGATGATAGAACAGAGAAGTAATGGGACTTTGTACTACCTAGATCAAATATGGGTACCCTTGAAGGGTAATGTAAGAACCTTGATAATTGATGAAGCCCATAAGTCGAAGTACTATGTACACCAGGAGCTGATAAGATGTATTACGATTTGAAAGATAGGTATTGGTGGCCTGGAATGAAAAAGGACATAGCTGAGTATGTTAGTAAGTGTTTGACTTGTTTAAAGGTTAAGGCTGAGATCAAAGGCCATCTGGCTTGCTCCAACAACCTGAGATCCCTGTATGGAAATGGGAAGGAATAGATATAGATTTTGTGAGTAAGTTGCCTAGGACTAGTAGTGGGCATGACATAATCTGGGTCATTGTGGACCGGTTGACTAAGTTTGCTCATTTTCTACCTATACGCGAGGATTATAAGATGGATAGATTGGCTAGATTATATTTGAATGAGATAGTTGCTAGACATGGTGTGCCAATCTCGATCATATCATAACGTGATAGTCGTTTCACATCAAGGTTTTGGAAGTCAATGAAAAAGGCATTAGGAACTCGTTTAGACAATGAGTATGGCTTGTCACCCTCAGACCAATGGTCAAAGTGGGCGTACTATTCAAACTTTGAAAGACATGCTTCGAGCGTGCGTCCTGGACTTCAGAGGAAGTTAGGATGTTCATCTTCCGTTGGTTGAGTTTTCGTATAACAATAGTTATCATTCTAGTGTGAGATGTGCTCTGTTTGAGGCATTGTATGGTAGAAAGTGTCGTTCGCCAATTTTATGGGCTGAGGTTAGAGAAGGTCAGTTGATAGGACCTGAGTTAGTGCAAGAGACTACTGATTATGATAGACTTAAGGTTACGCGTGATCGTCAGAAAAGTTATGCTCATAAGAGGAGGAAGCCTCTAGAATTTAGTGTAGGTGACTATGTTTTTCTCAAAGTGTTGCCTTAGAAAGGTGTGATACGCTTTAGGAAGAAAGGGAAACTAGCACCTAGATTAGTTGGACCTTTTGAGATTATTGAAAAAGTAGGCCCTGTAGCCTACAGGTTAGATTTGCTTGAGGAATTGAATTGTGTTCATGACACGTTCCACGTGTCCAACCTTAAGAAGTGTTTGGTTGATCCAACACTGCAAGTGCCGGATGAGATTCGAGTTGATGATAAGTTGAATTTTGTGGAAGAGCCTGTGGAAATTTTGGAAAGAGAGTTTAAGAAGCTAAAGCATAGTAGGATTGCCATCGTTAAAGTTTGGTAGAATTCGAAACGTGGCCCTGAATTCACATGGGAACGTGAAGATCATATGAAATTGAAGTACCCGCATTTGTTTAGTAATGCTAGTAGCTAAATTTCAAGGAAGAAATTCTTTCAAGGGGGGTAGAATGTAACCTTTGCCCTTTTGTGTTTTGAATATTTCATTTTATAGTCCTTTGACTATTTGACTTTCGTCAGTTTATTCAGATAATGTACCGTGTTGACGGTAGTGACTTTATGAGAATTGTGGTGATTTATGATTTATTGTGATTAAAAATCCCTTTTGGAAGGTATTATTATGTTATTTGTATTCCGGGTGGTTTGACCCGTGAATTTTAAGAAATGCCGGAAAAACAAGTCCCGACACGTCCGTTAATGTCCAAATGAGTTTTGAAGGGTTTAAAGTGGAAATATGTTGTGTAAATACTCTAGGTTAATGGAAAAGTATTTTTAAGGTGAATAAAAATGCTAATTAACTTTGGGGAAAATTTTACGACCAAGTTTTACGAGCATTTAAGTGATCCCGACACGAAAAGAAAGACCCGAGACCTTTTAGGATCCCATGACCGGTCAAAGAAGTCAAGGGAGACATAGTGGCTTAATTCTAGCTAACCTTGTCCAAAATGGTACATCAGATGCTTTCCATTATCTCATTTTCATTTCAAAAAATAAAAACACACATAAGTGTGTGTGTGTGTTTCATCCGCCACCTACCACCACAAACCACCATATATTTTCCAACTTTGACCGAGAACGTGATATTCCGGGTTGATACGAGTATTTGGGTATTCATTTAAACAACGTTTGGGTTGTTCAGTTCGTGTCGAAATCTATATTTTTGAAGATTTTCTTGTAAGTTTTTAAATTTAAATTTCGTTTGTCCTTTTGGGTGTATATTGATGCATAGATGTTGGTTGTACAAGTTGATCGTTGTAAAAACCGATTTTTGAAAACGAAACGGATATATAAAGGGGTGTTTGGTTCGTCGGACATAAAAAGAAAAAGAAGGGTTTTTGTAGTTTTGATGTTGTAGTCGTGATGGTTGAATAACATATGTTGCTAGATAGCTTATTTTGATAGTAGCTTGTATAGCTTATTTCGAGCTTATTTTAAGCTATTTCTTGGCTTATTTTGGGCTTAAATGCCACGTTATTTTTCATATCACAAGGGAAGTGATTTTTGACTATTTTTGTGATATGGCGTATTGATACGGTATAAAATATACTAATATATAATATCTCAACAAGAGCAATTAAGAAAATTTCCTAAGGAAAATTCACTCTTTAAAATATATATAATATATAATATACGTATGTTTACCGGAAAGTATTATTTCCCGGGTCGTTTTCCCAACGATTTGAGAAATTGAAACCTCGCTCGATGTTGGATACTGATTTGATTGGGTTCGAAGATTGATTGGGTTTTCTATAACTACTAATTAAAAACAAGTAATTAAAAACAATTAAAGCACTTAACAAAATACGGGAAACAAATTAAACGCGACAATTAAGCAAGTAAACTAAATTTAACCCCTAAAAATGTAAACTAAATTTCTAATCCTAAGATAGGACAAAAGAAAATTTTAGGAAAAAGAAAAACATTTTTTTGATTATTTTTGAATTTATTATGAATTAAAAACTAATTTAATCTAATTAAATCTAAAAAAATAGCAAATTAAGTACTAAAAATTTGGAAAAATGATTTTTAAACTTAGAAAAGTCTAAAATAACATAAAAACTCAGAAAACTATTTTTAACTATTTTTAAAATTAAAATCCTATTTTTAAAATTAAAAATAAAAGCTCAAAAATGAAAATTAAGATCTAAAAAGTGTAAAAATGATTTTACTGAATGTAAACCTAAAGTTATTTTTTATAAAACTAAAAACTATTTTTTTGTATTTTTCTGAAACTTTTTCTATTTTTTATGTATTTTTTAAGATTTTTACTTTCGAAAAATGATAATAATTAATCTGCTTAATGGAAAATTACCAAAAATTCAGGGAAAATCAAGAAGGATACAAAGAAGCTAGGAAAATTAAAACCAATGACTCAGCTTAATTAATAAGCACGAAATAAGCCCTACTATACTACGACTTATAAATGAAAAGGGAACTTAAAACGTGTACAAGTATTTGGTGGAAGGAAACAATGATGGATGAGCTATTGTAGCAAACTGGTTAAGGCATATGGTATATAAGTGTGAGGTCGTGGGTTCAAGGGTGGTTAATCCCCTTTTTTTACTTTTTTTTATTTTTGCTTTTTATGAAAAACTGAATACTAGGGCTTATAGAGGATAAAAAATTAAGCTATTTTAATAAAAGAGACCTAAGCTGAAACTAACTAATAAGCTCAAAAATAGCTTATCAAAGCTGCTGTATCAGTAAGTGAACTTTAAAGATCACTTTTATTTATCCACTTGCAATAAGCTCAAATTAAGCTCAATTTTGAAAACAAAAGAAGTTTTGGAAAGCTAGTGATGTGCTTAATCTATTTATAAAAAGAAATTTGAGCTTAAAACACTAGAGAACAACTGAAAATGATGAAAAAAGTAGCATACTCAGGAAATAAGCCAAAGTGCTCAAAATCTCATTAAGCTAAAAAACTTAATAAGGTAATTTAGAACTTAAGCTCTTGTAACTAAATCATAAAAAACCTAACTATAAGCTAGAAATCAAAACTTTAAATCCTAAATCTTAGACCTACTGTTTTTGGCTTTTGAATTTTTATGACCTTTTGACAACAAATTTAAGCTAACAACTTAAGCTGAAAATGGAAATTAAGCTATGATCTAAATAAAGCTATATGAAAACTAAATAATCTCTAAATTAAAGCTACTAAATCCTACATTTAAAAGCTGAAAATTAAGCTAAAAAGTGACAGCAGTACTAACTGTTTGTTAGTACTGATGCACTTGACACAAGCAAAAACCAACTAATGCAGGTACCCTTTTTGCAATCCTGCACTTAGACACTCTAAGTGAGTGTCTACAAACACAATTCAAGCACACTCAAAGCCTTAAAGATCCTAGATCAATTTTAAGCATTCAAATCTTAAGCTACAAAGTACCCTGGTGCAGGAACATGCATAATAAGCCACAAATTCATTTAGACTATAATCTAAGAACTCAAACCTTTTTAAAACTTGATTTCTTATTAAAACTCAGCTGACCAAAGTGTTTTGCCCAAAAATATTTGACTTTTATTGGTCAAACTTGCTTATGCCAAACACCCCTTTACCATTTTGACAGAAATGATTTAAAACTTAAATTGCAAATCTAATTAACAAGTACTAACTACCAGATAAAAACTAGCTTATAACTAACTTATTAAACATAAATATAACACGGGATTTAGACTAAAACTTAAGATCTAAGATTATACTAAATTTTTGGTGTTTTTGTGGTTTTATGACAATCTAAATATTAAACTAATGATCTATATCTCTTAAGCTAAAAACAGATTAACTAATTAGTCTAATAAGCTAAATGAAATTCAAATAAGCACTAATGAGCATACAATATAAGCAAATAAGCAGATCTAAGTTTTTAAGCAAATTACCTATTTAATTAAGCTAGAAATTATGAAAAGTAACAAAAGAGAAAGAAAGTTACCTCAAGATCCCAGCTAAACAGGGATCTATAAGCCCTTAGCAGAGCTTAACCAGAGCCTAAGCTTATTGCTTAAGCCCAATAAGCTTTGTTTCAAGCTTATTTCTTATGATTTCCTAAATGTTGCCCTCAACTCTAAACCATTCCTTCATTATTCATCTCAGCAACAATTTCAGAAGTTTAAAGAGTGATAAGAGCTTATGGAGCTTATACTAGTTTAATTGAGCTTATAAGAGCTTAAAGGCATAATTTGAGATATCAAAGCTTAAATTTAAAACAAATTTAAATGAAAACTAAGCTTATATTGATGACAAAATTTCAGATTACAATACTTGAGAAGACAAATTACAAGAGCTAAATTGTTGAAAGAAAATTACATTTAAAAAAAACTACATAAGCTAAATTAAGCTAAAAATTACAAGAGAGAAAAAAGATTGTTTGTGTGTGAGAGGTGAGGCCTATTTATAAGCTGTTGAGGAAGATTCTAGGCCTGAGCTCCTCTGCACGCTCCTTTTCATCTGAGCCATCCAATCAAGCAATCATTGAATCACTCTTTTGAGCCGTTAGATCATTTGTGTGTGATAGAGGATTGCCAGCGTGTCATTCTTTGATGTGACATGTTGTGTTTGTTCTCTGAGTGAGATTAGCACAAAAACCCATCACTATGTGTGCTTTCACCATTGCTGACGTGTGACTTGAGTGTGAGTGAGCTAAAGTAATCCATTGATATGACTGAAATGACCCTCTTATCTTGCTAACGAGCTCTTGAATTGACTAATGGACCCTTTAATTCCCATTTACCCTCTCATTTACCTAGGCTGGTGATTTTTGTAGTGACGAATGAACAGTAAATGGCGCTCAATCTTTTGACTGTTATTTCAGTTAGAGTTTGAGGTTATTGCATTTCTAGCCCTTGTCTTTCTTATCTCCCTTTTTAGTCTAAAACGAGTTTTAGAAATTACAAGACTAGTCCTTGTGGTTTATAAAAAGAGTGAATGGGCTAGGGTTTTGGGCTTATGAATCCGGGTGAGGCCCATTTAGGCTTAGGGACCATTTATGGACTTTTCTGAAAGTTGAGGGGCTTAAATGGAATATTTTGGGTCTTGTTGACTTTTGTTGACCATGATTTGACCACTTTGACTAAGGGTTTGACTTTTCCTGGCTTTGCTTCCGGCTTTTGTTCACTCTTCCGTTCTCGTGTCCGTGCTTGCTTGTTTTTGATGGTTTTCTTGTGATTTCTGATATATCCGTACCTGTACACACAAAACACAAATACAAGCATATTTTTGCCATTTTTGGTCTGTTTTGGGTTTATTTGGGCTATTTTAAGCATAAATGGATATGTGTATTTTACACTTATCAAAATTCCCCAAACTAAACGATTGCGTGTCCTCAGCCAAATATCACATGCCTTATACCAAATACCTGAAACTTCCCCAAAATAAACCTTTCGAAAAGTAGCAAAGTTTTTTGTTGAGAGAGCTAAGAGAATCACAGTTATAAACACCGATTTCCCATTTTCAAGATTTTTTCTTTTTATGATTTTTTTTTATAATTAACTACTTAACTACAATTATTTTTTTTTTTTCTTTTTTTTTAATGATTGTTTTCATTACTCTCATTGGTAACTTTAAGGATCATAGAATAAAAAGCATAATTAAGTTTCTAAAAGATAACCTTCATAATCCGATTTTTCATTTTCCCATGCTAAGGCTTAAAAACAAGATCATTGGTCAATTACAAGTCATGACAACTTAACAACTACTCATAAATATTAACTGTGTACTTACTTTTCCTCTGTAAATCCTACTTTGGTATCTCAAGATTTTACTTAAGTATATACCCGAGGAAGTCTTTAAGACTTTTGTTTTCGATACTTATTAAATTCCAAAATAAGCGTAACGGTTAAGACGCAATAATTAAGCTCCTAGCCCTTTCAAAAAGATCAAATGTCATCAAGATTAAAGTCCACATCAAGGCGACCAAAATTTGGATTTTATTAGGTTACTTAAGCAAGGCACATTCCATGTCATATACCTAGGCTCTTTAAGACGTGAATGGACACCAATCGTATTTGCCACCATATACCTATAGGCTCTTAAGGCACAAAATAAGACAAAAATTAAGCAACAATTTTTTTACTCAGTCCTTTAGAAAGGCTACAAATCGGCACGCCTCCCGACAGATGTAGCAATCTTATTTCGACTTCGGTAACTTCCTCGACCCTTTTAGAAGGCTGGTTAACATCGGTTGTGAGCGGGCAAGGGTACAACAAACTTTTATCAGTCTCGGATTTATTATTTGAATTCTACTTATCCCATATAGCCCTAAGGCTTCTTTAAGGGAATAAGACAAATTAATTTCTTTATATGCTCTACATATACTATGCCTACATTAAGTATTCTGATGTGTACTCATCCTATTCATAAAGGGAACTAAAGAAAACTTCTATTAGATAATTATTAACCAAAAAACCGCACAACTTCTCTTTATATTTATTAAACATTTATATATAAAGGTGGAAACAAGAATAGGAGAAAAAGCCACAATTAACACTTATGAGCTTGAAAGAAAACCAATTATTCTACGTTTAATGTCATGACTTATAAATAACACTATCATTTCTCGTTCTTCGTAATTTAAAATCTCTAAGAAAGAGACTCGCGAAAACTTAGCCTATATAAAATCCAACTTGGCATATTTAAAATCTTCTTGAGATTAGCACAAGTCTTCATTTACTAACGATTCAAGTCTGGCATGTTTAAAGTCTACATAAGACTAGCACAAACTATCATCATTAATTGTTAAGGAAGAAAGCTAGAACTCTACACGTTCGATCGGGTCAGAAATTACTTCTTATTCTTACCAACGGAAAACCTACATTTTTGTCTTAACATTTTTTTATATATATGACAAATAAGAACTTAAAAATTAAGATTTTTGCTATTTTTATGGGAAAACGGGTACGTGAGAACAAAACAATAAGCAAGCAACATCAAATCGAAAGATTCCCTCCCCAAACTAAAATGAAACATTGTCCTCAATGTTTAAAGTCGGGCCTCTACGTAAATCTAAGCCGTTTATGAATTATGCAAGGATAAACGTGAATCGATAAGATGAAAGGATATCGGATCTCCCCAAACTAATTTCACACAAAGGATGAGAAGCTCGAGTGAAACGGGATACAACAACGGACACGAGAGTCTTTGGAAATTATTGGGTTAATCCTACAAAAATCACAACAAGCAACAAACAACAAACAACGAGAAATCAAAAGAGGATAGCCTCTTCACATATCACAACACATTAGATAGAAAATAGAAAGGAAATAAAAAGGATAAGCATGGGGTGAACTCCTACGAAGCGGCTTGTTTTTTGCCACCGAGTCGTAAGCTCGACTCGATCCCTGAATTTAGTTGTCCTTAGGGAGAGTGTGGAGATCTAGGACTACTTTGGGTGGTATGTCCCCTCCGAAGTAATGTTTCACACGGTGACCATTCACTTTGAAATTTGGGCCATCGGTTTGAGTTAATTCCACTGTTCCGTAAGGAAAAACTTAAGCAATAGTGAAAGGTCCCGACCAACGAGTTTTAAGCTTTCTGGAGAATATCTTTAACCGGGAGTTGAAGAGTAAAACTTGATCACTAACATTAAAGATTCGATTCTTGATCTTTGAGTCGTGAAGTTTCTTCATCTTCTCCTTGTATATTAATGAATTCTCATAAGCTTAATCTCGAAGCTCGTTAAGTTCATTTAGTTGCAGCTTCCGATGATCACCCGCAGTTTTGATGTCAAAATTTACGTGCTTAAGAGCCCAATACGCTTTGTGTTCTAATTTGACTGGTAAATGACAAGACTTTCCATAAACGAGCTGATAGGGTGTGCATCCGATTGGTGTTTTGAAAGCGGTTTGGAATGCCCACAAAGCATCGTCTAGCTTGTCAGACCAGGAGGCACGGTTTTCTCCTATCGTCCTTTCAAGAATACGCTTAAGACCACGATTTGACACCTCCACTTGACCACTCGTTTGAGGGTGGTAAGCGGTAGCTAAACGATGTGTGACTCAATATTTAGACATCACTTTGGCAAATTGATCATTACAAAAGTGGGTCCCACGATCGCTTATTATAACTCTCGGTGTTCCAAATCGGGCAAAAAGAGACTTTAAAAATTTCACAACTACACGAGCATCATTTGTGGGGAGCGCCTTTGCTTCAACCCATTTCGAAAGATAGTCGACTGCTACAAGGATATACTTATTCCCTTTGGATGACGGAAAAGGTTCCATAAAATTAATACCCCATATGTCAAAGATTTCACAAACTTGGATAGCGTTTTGAGGCATTTCATCATGTTGAGAAATTTTGCCTTGTCGTTGGCACGTATCACAAGATTTGATCATCGAATGAGCATCTTGATATATAGTGGGCCAAAAGAAACCTGCATCAAATACTTTTTGAGCGGTGAGATTGGCACTATGATGGCCCCCGGTGGGTCCTTCATGACAAGCTTTGAGGATTTCAAGAGCTTCGTGTCTAGATACACACCTACGAATGATTTGATCCGCACATATACGAAAGAGGTAGGGATCATCCTAGAAATAATGTTTTACATCTTTGAAAAATTTCCTCTTCTGTTGAGTTGACATTCCTTTTATGATAAAATTCCCCGCATGGTAGTTTGCAAAATCGGCAAACCATGGGGTACTTCCATTTGATATAACTCCAAGAGTTTCTAAAGGAAAATGTTCGTTAATGTCTTTGTTTTCCAAATTATCTTTGTGAGGATTCTCGAGTCTTAACAAATGATCGGCGGCTAGATTTTGACTTCCTTTCTTGTCAAGAATGGTGATATCGAACTCTTGTAAAAGTAACACCCATCGAAGCAACCTTGGCTTGGCATCTTGTTTGTTCTTGAGGTATTTTAAAGCAGAATGGTCGGTATAAACAATGCTTTTAGATAAGACAAGATATGGCCGAAACTTTTCAAAAGCATACACTACGGCGAGCATCTCCTTCTCTGTTGTAGTGTAATGAATTTGAGCTTCGGTCATCGTCTTACTAGCATAATGAATTGGTTGAAAATGCTTCGTCTTACGTTGTCCAAGAACCGCACCAATCGCAAAATCGCTTGCATCACACATTAATTCGAAAGGTAGGTTCCAATCTGGGACAACTAAGATCGGAGCTTCGGTAAGCTTCTTCTTAAGGGTTTCGAAAGCATTGATACAATCTTGAGAAAATACAATACAAATGGTGTGGTCTTTTCGGAAGATGAGTTATTGGTACTAGAAATCTTGGAAAGTCTCTTGAATGAAACGACCGTAAAAATCCCGCATGACCCTAAAAAACTCTAACATCATCCTTTACTGTATTCGGTATGAGGGAGTTTTAGCAAATCACATCGACTTTTTGCTCGTCGACCTCAATTCTGGACTTGATATCTTATGACCTAAAACATTACCTTCTTAACACATGAAATACATTTATTCCCAAATAAGGACAAGATTTGTGTCTCACATCTTTTAACATTCGTTCAAGATTAGAATGACATGACAAAACTATCACCAAAACTGTAAAAATCATCACATAAACACCTCCATAGTCTTACTCTATCAAATCGTGAAACAACAGCCATCATACAACGTTATAGGATCCAGGAAGCGATTACATACTCCAAATGGAATACGAGATAAGGCAAAAGTACCGTACGGGCACGTAAAAGTCATTTTCTCTTGATCATGAGGATCAATTGGAATCTGAAAATACCCTGAAAAACCATCTAAGAAACAATAGAATTCATTGCCGGCTAAACGTTCTAGCATTTGATCCATGAACGGGAGAGGAAAAAATGATCTTTACGAGTTCCCTTTGTTAAGCTTCCTATAATCGATACATAACTCCATCCCGGTAACTAGACGTGTCGGAAATTAATTCATTTTCTACATTTGCAACGACGGTCTTCTTCCTTATTTAGAACACAATGGATAAGACTAACCCACGGGCTGTCCTGGAGATCGGCATATCACTCTGGCATCAAGAAGTTTAATCAACCTCCTTTCTTAATGACTTTCAAGATTTTTCCGGGTTCACTCCGTCTTTGACTTTTGCATTGATGGTTTACAATCGTCTTCCACTCAAAATCTTATGAGTACAATAACAGGGTCCGATACCACGAATATCGGTTATAATTCCAAGCAATTGCACGTTTATGAGATTTAAGACATTAATAAGGGGCTTATCTTTTTTGATCGTTTTTAAACCTCGTTAGCAATAATGAAGGTACTTTTTTCAATTATCTTCTAAGAAAGCATATCTAAGTGAGATGTAATATCTTTTAATACCAATTCCCGAAGGCTCTTATAATTGAAGATTTGGCCTTCGGTAAATTCACTTTGCTTAAGGGTCCATCGGAGGAAGTTTAAACGGGTCATCATTTAACAATTGTTCAAGCACATAAATATCTTCCTCCTCTGGATCACAATCAACAGATCATTTTTTCCCAAAGAGACTGATTTGTCATAAAGATAAGCAATCGATTTCTTTCAAATAAAATACTTAAGTAAAACGGCACAGCGTCGAAGTGGGATTGTGCCACTTGAAAAGTCATCACTAGGAAATCCAAATAATTCCGGAACATACACCTCACCAAATTTCATCAAAGATGACAATTTCGGTATACCGATTTTTCATTCGACAGAGAGTATTTCAATAGTTTGGTCTAAATTGAAAGTGACCGCATTCATTATCAACACGAAGGGTATTTCTCCTTCACTAAACTCCAATTAAGGTACGATCCGGTTTTTCATAAATACCTTCCAAGTATAAGAGGTACTCGTGTAACAGCATCAAAATCGATAACACAAAATTAGCGGAAAGTAGTTTTCCCAACATTAACGAGCCGTCTTCGGCTAAACCCTTAGGGGAATTATGGATCGATCTGCATTAACTCTAAGACATTCGCGTCGGTGAAAGGTTTTCGGGCAACGAAAGTTTTTTCCAAATCGAAAGGGCGATTAGATTTATCTCTCACCAATCAGCCAAGGCGTAAACAATATCTCCAATGTCCCGAGAAGTCACAAAGGAATAAGAAATTTCATGGATCTCCTAGGCTTCTCGGGAATCTTTTTAAGTAGTCATTGCGCGCAATTCTCGTTCAATGAATTTTTCACTAAAATCAAGCACTTTCATTATTCATTAACAAATCACCTAATCGTTGAGTCAAATCTCAGCATTAAAAACCAAAGCATCCGCAAAACTTATATTCAAAACGCAAATCTTGAAACATTTTGAAAAAAATCTTTTCTTTTTGGTAAGAGCTTTTTCTCGATTCCTTTTGATGTCTGTCTTGAAGGGTAAGGAATATTTGCCTTAGGTACCGTCTTCGGAATCTCGGGTTCCGGTATTGGAGTCGATTTTTGTAAAGTCTTCGGAATCTCGGGTTCCAGAATTAGATTAGGGATAACCGGAGGTGTAGATTTTTAGCGGTACCTTCCTTGTAAATCATTTAGCTCCATATCCTTATTTCCTCGGTCTCGATTCGTTCCACTACCTTTTTCCGGAAGTTTTTAGTTGGATTCGGAGGGTCCTCGTAAGTAACACCACTTCGGGTAGTTAATCGCTTTCATCTCCCCTTGACGGGTTAGGAAGTACTGTATTACTCCAGAAGAGTACCCGCAGGTGAGGCATGGGCTTGAAAAGAAACTACATAACAATGGTTTGAAGATTATTCTGCAACTTGTTTTGTGAAAGCATATATTTGACTCATCAAAGCGGGTTTGTTGATCTTGATGGTTAGTTTGAATCTCATTCATTAACTCTCCTTTCATCGAAGTAATTTGTGTTAGGCAAATTTCCTAAGTGGTTTATCATTAGACTTCTTGTAATTCAAAAAATCATTTGAAAAATCGTTCACTTGATTATTAGGCATTTGAAACGGTTGATTTTGAAACCCTTGGTTTTGAAAATTTGAAGCATGGTTAACTTGATTTTGAAAACCTTGATTTTAAAAATTGTTCCCTCGATTGAAATTATTCCCTTGACCTTGATTGTTATAATTCCTATTTTGACCTTGATTTTGCACCGGAGCAAATCCAGGTGGTGCCATTTGATTACTAACTCGATTCGGTGGGGCATGTTTTTTTATTATAGGTTCCCCTTGGTGCACATACGTTTGGTTATTATCGGTAGCCGGACAATTATACCATGCTGAGCTCCACCACAAGTAACACAATTTTCCTCAACCTATCCTTTAACCGGTGCGGGAGTAACAACTTTTTTAGAAACAATCTCGACTAAGGTCAAAAGTTGATCCGCAAGTTTGTCAATTCGTTCAATCCTTTTTGGCTAATATTTTCCCTAGAATTAACCCTAGAAGCATTTTGTTTTGTTTCTTGAATAACGCACTTTTGACTTGTTTTCAATTATATTCAAAGCTTCCCTAATAGTCTTACTTAACAAATTACCACCCGCTGCGGCATTAAAGAGTCTTGTTCGTTCTCGGTTAAAAACCTATTTATAAAAGGGTATCAAACTTTGATTTAACACCGAAAATCCGGCCGATGGGCAAGATCAAGCATACCCTTAAAATGTTCCCACCTTCACAAAAGATTCACGAATTCTGTGAAAAACAGAAATTTCGTTCTTAAGTGAAGTGGTTTATGAAGGGGGGAAAATTGGTAAAACGAACTTGGTAACGAGAACATCCCTAAAGTCCAAAATTGAATACCGGGGGTTCTTTCCCTCGACCAAGTTTTTATCGGTCTCCCTCGAGCGAAAAGGAAAACACATGAGCTTAAACACATCAATAGGCACATTTCCTAAATCCGTAAGGTCGAAGTAATCCTTTTGAAACTATTAATATGATCATGAGGATTTTCATTTTCTAAACCATGAAACGGGTTCGCTTGAACCAATTGAAGCAAATTAGTTTTGATCTCAAAATGATTGGCATTAATTTCAGGTAAAACAATAGCCTCTCTAAACCCCTAATTTGGCTCTCAATTGGTTCAAGCGACCAACGTTTCATGGTATAGACACACATGAATATCTCATGATCATATTAATAGTTACAAAAGGTGGATTGATCTACTCTCTATCTCTCGGGAGGGGACATTTAGGAATGTGCCTAATGATTGATGTAAGCTCATGATGTGTTCCTTATTCGCTCGAGGAGTCCGTAAAACTTGTACGATAAAGAACACCCGAATTCAATTTTGACTGGATGATCTCGTTACTAAGTTCGTTAACCAATTTTCCCCCCCTTTAAAAACCACTCACCTTAAGAACAAAATTTCTCCTTTTTCACAAGAATTCGATGAATCTTTTAGTGAAGCGGTGGAACATTGAAGGGTATGCTTAGATCTTGCCCTCACCACGGATTTTCGGAGTTAACTCAAGTTGATACCTTTTATAATGGTTTAACCGAGAACGAACAAGACTCCTTAAATGCCGCGGCGGGTGGTAATTTGTTAAGTAAGACTACTAGGGAAGCTTTGAATATAATTGAGCGCGACAATTCAAAAGTGCTTATCGAGAAACAAAACAAATGCTTCTAAGGTTAATCTAGGAAAAATATTAGGCAAAACGGATGAACGAATTGACAAACTTGCGGCACCAACTATATCTGACCTTTGTGTCGAGATTGTTCAAAAACAGTTTATTGACTCCCGCACGGTTAGAGGCGGTTGAGAAAATTGTGTTACTTGTGGTGGCGTCAGCGCGAGTGCAATGGTGATAATTGTCCGGCTACCGGATAATAACCAAACGTTTGTGCAACCACGGGAACTTATAATCAACAAGCCCCACCAAATCGAGTTAGTAATCAAATGGCACCACCTGGATTTGCTCCGGTGCAAAATCAAGGTCAAAATAGGAATTATAAATATCAAAGGTTCTAAGGGAATAATTTCAATGAGGTGCAACATTTTCAAAATCAGGTTTTACAAAACAAGGAAACCATGCTTCAAAATTTTCAAAAACCAACGGTTACATCACAAATCAACCGAGATCAATGCAATAATCAATGAGACGGGGGATTTTCAAGAGTGATGTGAGCGAATTACAAAAAGTCTAATGAATAAACAATTAGGAATTTGCAATACCAAATTACTTCGATGAAAGGAGAGTTAATGAATGAGATTCAAACTACCATCAAGAATCAACAAACCGCTTTGATGAGTCAAAATAATGCTTTTCAAAACACGTTGCAGAACACATCTATCAAACCACTTTAATTAGTATCGTTACAACCCCATCTCACCATCGGGTACTCTTCAGAGTAATACGATTCACTAACCCGAAGGGCGCGATGAAAGCGATCACTACCCGAAGTTGAGGTACTTACGATGGACCCACGAATCCACTAAACCTTCCCCGAAAAAGTTAGTGGAACGAGAAGACCGAGTCAGCGAGCCGCGTGTGCTCTCTATAGAGGCAAAATGATTTGGCCAAGGAAGTACGCGTCAAATCACACCTCCGTTTATCCCTAATCTAATTTCTGTAACCCTAGATTCTTAAGACTTTACCAAGACAACGCGCGTCCAATACCGTAACCCGAGATTCCGAAGACGGTACCTGAAGGCAAATATTCCCTTACCCTTCAAGACGATACAATCAAAAGAATCGAGAAAAAGCGAGTCATACACCACACACACACACACACACCACTCAACATGTTTCAAGCGAGAGAGTGCGTAGAGTTGATATAAGTTTTGCGGATGCTTTTGTTATAATGCTGAGATTTGCTCCAACGATTAGGAATTGTTAATGAATAATAAAAGTTGCTTTGAATTAGTGAAAAATCCATTGAAACGAGAATTGCTCTCAATGTCTCCTTAAAAAGCATCCCGAAAATCTAGGAGAAGTATGCCCAGGAAACATTGGCGTGAGAGAGAGCGCGGGAGAGGGGAGGAATCTCTCTCGGTGAAGGAAAGCGAGAGAGCGCCAATGGCTGATCTTGGTGCGAGCATAAATCTAATGCCCACACTCGAAGAGATGTGAGCGCGCGAACTATCGTTTGCCGAAAAAAACTTTCATCCGACACGAAAGTCTTTTAGAGTTAGCAGATCGATCCATAACTTACCGTAAAGGGTTTAGCGCGAAGATGTCTCCTTAAAGTTTGGAAACATTCTACATTCCCCGCTAATTTTGTAGTTTTATCGATTTTGAAGCTGGATCCCCGATACCTCTTAAACTTGGAAGTCATTTTTTTGAAAACCGGTCGTACCTAATTGACGTATATGAAGAGAAATTTACCCTCCTTGTTGAAATGAAGCGGTCACTTTCAAATTTTAGACCAATACAATGAAATAACCTCCTCTAGCGAATGACAAACGGTAAAGACCTAATTGACATCCATTTATGAAATTTGTGAGGATAATGTCCGGAATTATTAGATTTCCTAGTATGATTTTTTTTCAGTTGCAATTCCACTTCGACGTCTGAGCCGATTTACCTTCCGAATTTACTTTGAGTAGAAATCGATGCTATCTTTATGACAAATCAATCTCTTTGGAAAATGATCATGATGAGTGATGAACCAGAGGAAGAATATTTATGTGCATAACATTTGTTAAATGATGACCCGTTCAACCTTCCTCCGATGGACCTTAAGCAAAGTGAAAGTTACCGGAGGCCAAATCTCAATAAAGAGCCTTCGGAATGGAATTAAAAGACTTACCCATCTCACTTAGAATATGCTTTCTTAGAAGAAAATGAAAAGTTACCCATCATTATTGCAAAAGGTTTAAAAACGATCAAAAAGAAGCCCTCATTAATGTTCTTAAATCTCATAAACGTGCAATTGCTTGGAATATAACCGATATCAAGGGTATCGACCCTCGTTTTTGTACTCATAAGATTTTGATGGAAGACGATTGTAAACCATCAGTATAAAGTCAAAGACGGGTGAACCCGAAAACTCATGAAGTCATTAAGAAGGAGGTGATTAAACTTTCTTGATGCAGAATGAAATTCCGATCTCTCGACAGCCCGTGGGTTAGTCCTAATCATTGTGTTCCTAAAAAAGGAAGACTGAACCGTCTTGCATAATGAATAAAATGAATTAATTCCGACACGTCTAGTACCGATGAGCTTATGGTATCGATTATAGGAAGCTTAGAACCAAGAAACTTCGTAAAGATCATTTCTCTCCCGTTCATGATCAAATGCTAGAACGTCTGCCGGCAATGAATTCTATTGATTCTATAGATGGTTTTTCATGGGTGTTTTTAGATTCCAATTGATCCTCATGATCAAGAGAAAACGACTTTTACGTGCCCGTACGGTACTTTTGCTTATCGTCGTATGCCATTTGGATTATGTAATGCTCCTGGAACCTTTCAACGTTGTATGATGGCGATTTTTCACGATATGATAGAGAAGACAATGGAGGTGTTTATGGATGATTTTTCCGTTTTTGGTGATAGTTTTGATTCATGTCTTTCTAATCTTGAACGAATGTTAAAAAGATGTGAAGACACAAATCTTGTCCTTAATTGGGAAAAATGTCATTTCATGTGTAAAGAAGGTATTGTTTTAGGTCATAAGATATCAAAGTCCGGAATTGAGGTCGACCGAGCAAAAGTCGATGTGATTGCTAAACTCCCTCATCCGACTACCGTTAAAGGAGTTAGAAGTTTTTTAGGTCATGCGGGATTTTACCGTCGTTTCATTCAAGACTTTTCCAAGATTTCTAGACCAATAACTCATCTTCTCGAAAAAGACACACCATTTGTATTTTCTCAAGATTGTATCAATGCTTTCGAAACCCTTAAGAAGAAGCTTACCGAAGCTCCGATCTTAGTTGTCCCGGATTGGAACCTACCTTTCGAATTAATGTGTATACAGCGCTTATGCGATTGGTGCGGTTCTTGGACAACGAAAAGACGAAGCATTTTTCAACCGATTCAATTATCTAGAAAGACATGAAACCGAAGCTTAAATTCAATTACACTACATACGGAGAAGAGATGCTTCCGTAAGTGGTATGGCTTTTTGAAAAGTTTCGGCCATATCTTGTCTTATCTAAAAGCATTGTTTATACCGATCACTCTGCTTTGAAATACCTCATGAACAAACAAGATGCCAAGCCAAGGTTGCTTCGATGGGTGTTACTTTTACAAGAGTTCGATATCACCATACTTGACAAGAAAGGAAGTGAAAATCTAGCCGCCGATCATTTGTCAAGACTCGAGAATCCTCACAAAGACGTTTTGGAAAACAAAGACATTAACGAACACTTTCCTTTAGAAACTCTTGGAGTTATATCAAACGGAAGTACCCCATGGTTTGCCGATTTTGCAAATTACCATGCGGGGAATTTTATCATAAAAGGAATGACAACTCAACAGAAGAGGAAATTTTTCAAAGATGTAAAACATTATTTCTGGGATGATCCCTACCTTTTTCGTATTTGTGCGGATCAAATCATTCGTAGGTGTGTATCTGGACACGAAGCTCTTGAAATTCTCAAGGCTTGTCATGAAGGACCCACCGGGGGCCATCATTAATGCCAATCACACCGCTCTGAAAGTATTTGATGCCGTTTCCTATTTGGCCCACTATATTCGATATGCCCTTTCGATGATCAAATCTTTGTGATACGTGCCAACGACAAGGCAAAAGTTTCGTCAGCATGATGAAATTGCCTCAAAACGTATCCAGTTTGTGAAATTCTTTGACATTTGGGGTAATGATTTTATGGACCTTTTCCGTCGATCCAAAGGAATAAGTATATCCTTGTAGCCGTCCGACTATCTTTCGAAATGGTTGAAGCAAATGCCGCTCCCCACCTAACGAGGCTTGTGTAAGTTGTAAAATTTTTTAAAGTATCTTTTTGCCCGATTTGGAAACCGATAAACATATATAATGATCGTGGGACCCACTTTTGTAATGATCAATTTGCCAAAGTGATGTCTAAATATGGAGTCACACATCATTTAGCTACGCTTACCACCCTCAAACGAGTGGTCAAAGTTTGAGGATGTCAAATCGTGGTCTTAAGCGTATTCTTGAAAGGACGGTAAGAGAAAACCATGCCTCATGGTCTGACAAGCTAGACGATGCTTTATGGGCATTCCGAACCGCTTTCAAAACACCGATCGGATGCACCACCTTATCTATCTCGTTATGAACGTCTGTCATTCCATCGAGTTAGAACACAAAGCGTATTGGGCTCTTAAGCACGTAAATTTCGACATCAAAAACGCGGGTGATCATCGGAAGCTGCAACTAAATGAACTTAACGAGCTTCGAGATCAAGCTTATGAGAATTCATTAATCTACAAGGAGAAGACGAAGAAGCTTCACGACTCAAAGATCAAGAATCGAATCTTCAAAGTTGGTGATCAAGTTTTACTCTTCAACTCCCGGTTAAAGATATTCTCCGGAAAGCTTAAAACTCGTTGGTCAGGACCTTTTACTATCGCTCAAGTTTTCCCATACGGAACAGTGGAATTATCTCAACCCGATGGCCCGAATTTCAAAGTAAATGGTCACCGTGTGAAACATTACTTCGGAGGGGACATACCACCCATGGTAGTCCCGGATCTCCACACTCTCCCTAAGGACAACTAAATTCAGGGATCGAGTCGAGCTTGTGACTCGGTGACCAAAAACAAGCCGCTTCGTGGGAGTTCACCCCATGCTTATCCTTTCTATTTTCTCTCTATTTTCTATTATCTAATGTGTTGTGTTGAGCAAGGCTTGTACTCTCTTCCGCTTTCTCGTTGTTTGTTGTTTGTTGCTTGTTGTGATTTTTGTAGGATCAACTCAACAATTTCTGAAGACTCTCTGTTCCGTGGTTTTTTCAAATCACTTTGTGCTTCTCATCCTTTTGTGTGAAATTAGTATTGGGGGAAATCCGATATCCTTATCATCCTATTGATTCCACGTTTAACTTTGCATTACTTCATAAACTCTTAGATTTACGTTAGAGACCCGACTTTAACATTGATGACAATGTTTCATTTTAGTTTGGGGAAGGGAATCTGTCGAATTTAATGTTACCTGCTATTGTTTGTTTCTCACTACCCGTTTTTGTCCACAAAAAAAAAACAAAAATTTAAAATTTTAAGTTTCTAAATTGTCAAACAATGTAAAATATATATATAAAATATATATAAATATATTATATATATATATATATCTAATATATATATATATTTATATAGATAAATACACGAATGTAGGATTTCCGTTGGTAAGAAATAAGAAGTAATTTTTGACCCATCGTACGAGTAGAGTGCTAGCTTCATCCCTTAACAATTAATGATGATAGTTTATGCTAGTCTCATGCAGACTTATAAACATGCTAGACCTTTACTCGTTAGTAACTTCAACTTGTGCTAATCTCAAGTAGATTTTAATATGCCAAGTTGAATTATATGCTAAGTGTTCGCAATTTCTTTCTTAGAATTTAAATTGCGAAGAGAAGAAATGAAAGTGTTATTTATAAGTCATGACATTAAATGTAGATATATTGGTTTTCTTTCAAGCTCATTATATTAATTGTGGCTTTTTCTCCCATTAGCTGTTTCACCTCTATATATATAAATGTTTTAATAAATAGAGTTGTGGCGGTTTTTTTTGGTTAATAATTAGCTAATAGAATTTTTCTTCAGTTTCCTTTTGTGATTAGGATATGAGTACACATCAGGAATTACTTTAAATGGCATACTAATGTATCATATTAAATAAATATTTTTTGTTATTCCTAATAAAGAGCCTTTGGGTATATGGGAATAAGAAGAATTCAATAATAATCTGAGACTGATAAACGTTTGACTGTATCTTGGCCGGCTCACAGACCGCTGTTACACCTTCCTAAAAGGTCGAGGAAGTTTTACCGAAGGTCGAAATATGTTTGCTAACATCTGTCGGAGGCTGGCCCGATGTTGTTAGCTTCTAAAGGACGAGTGTAAATAATGTTGCTTAATTTTTTGTCTTAGTTTGTGCCTTAAAGAGCCTAGGGTATATGGTGCAGAATAAGATTGGTCCATTTCATGACTTAAGAGCCTTAGGTAATGGCATGACTGGTGCCTGCTTAAGTAGCCCTAATAAAAGCCAAATTTTGGTTGCCTAAATGTGGACCTTTAATCTTGATGACATTTGATCATTGAAAAGGGCTTAGGAGCTAATTATTGCGTTTCTTAACAACATTACGCTTTATTTTTGGAATAAATCTTTTGAAATTATGACTGGAAGCTTGTTATTTTCCTCTAAAAACGCATACTCGAGATGCGGAGGTAACTCTTTAAGTTCGACTTCGGGAAGTTCCTCTTTTGGTCCATAAGAAGTAGCATATTCGAGTGAAGACTTCTTTGGTTCAACAACTTTAAGATCTTTTTGAATTCCGGGTGAGTAATCTCCTTGGTTTGGTGGAGGTAATGGATCACTATTGAGAAGTGCTTCGAGAATGAGAATGTCACCCTCGGGATCATAGTACGTAGCATTAATTTCCGTTGAAATTTGCTCGTCATCGATAGCTATGAAAGCATCGGCTTCTTCGAAGAGTAGAAAATCACTTTCATCAAAAGGAGTAAGTGTCGGGGAAGAATTTGAAACAATCGGATCGTATCCGGGAGACGGATTGCCATATGCAACTGAGTCGGAAAATTCTAAGACTTCTTGTGAGTATTCTTCACATGTGACATCAATGAGATCGACTTTCTTCAATGATTCGAGATTGTTGTACGAAATAGAAGGCTGATAAGTGTAAAATAAACATATCCATGTATGCTTAAAATAGCCCAATTAAACCCAAAACAGACCAAAAATAGCAAAAATATGCTTGTATTTGTGTTTTGTGTGTGCAGGTACGGATATATCAAAAATCACATGAAAACTATCAAAAACAAGAAAGCATGGACACGAGAACGGAAGAGTAAATAAAAGCCAGAAGCAAAGCCAGGAAAAGTCAAATCCTCAGTCAAAGTGGTCAAATCATGATCAACAAAAGTCAACAAGACCCAAAATATTCCACTTAAGCCCCTTAACTTTCAGAAAAGTTCATAAATGGTCCCTAAACCCAAATGGGCCTTACCCGGATCCTTAAGCCTAAAACCCTAGCCCATTTCCTTTTTCATAAACCATAAGGGCCAGTTTTGCAAATTCTAAAACTAGTTTATAACTAAAAAGAGTAAAAAGAAAGAGAGGGACTCAAATTGCCAACTCCCCAAAGTTTAAACCGATTTAC
>BQNB010056571.1:4486-36649 GCA_026074375.1 Tanacetum coccineum | reverse complement strand
ATTTTCTCATGTGTCAGGATTATGATTGATCTATTTTGAGTATAGCATGCGGTTGCAATTGCTTTAGCCTAAAAGAACAAAGGAAGTTTAGAAGCTGAAAGCATTGTTCAAGCAGCCTCAACTAAAGTACGATTTTGTCTTTAGACAAAACCAATCTATTCAAGTGTTCGAGGAGTAAAAGTTTGATTCTCAATTCCTTCTTCTTTGAAGAATGCATGGAGTGTCTTGTTTAAGAACAATGTGCCTCTGTCAGTTCGAACAGAATTTACTAGGGCTTGAAGATTTCGTTGAATCATTGTGAGGAAATCTTTTAGAACTTCTAGTGTTTCATCCTTGGATCTTAGAAATAGAGTCCAAGTATATCTAGAGTATTCGTCTACAATTACCAAAATGTATTTCTTCCCATTTATGCTAGCAACCCGCATTAGACCACATAAGTCTATATGAAGCAAATTTAGCCGTCCTTTCGAACTTGGAACAACCTTTGTCTTGAATGAACTTCTTTTTGCTTTACTCACTTCACAAGAAGAACATAGTTGATCCTTGACATATTTCAGTTTTAGTAAACCAATCACAATATCCTTCTTTGAAAGCAAGTTGATGTAGTCGAAGTTAAGATGAGAAAGTCTTCGATGCCATAACCATGCTTGAGTTGGTGAGGCTTTAGCCATGAGACAGATTGGAGTTGATGAAGTTGTTTCTTGAAGGAGAATTGTATGAAGATCAGATCTACGGTTACTGGTTAGTGAATCGTTTTCCTGAAGATCTCTAACGAAACATGTAGATTTTTAGAAAGCAACCTCCAAATCCGCATCACAAAATTGACCAACCGAGAAGAGATTGTGATTGAGGCCTTCGACGTAATAAACCTTGTTGATCATTATATTTCCTTGAACTAGATCTACATAACCAAGAATTGGTTCAAACTGATCATTGCCAAACTGAACGGTACCTAGATATTTTTTAACAAAATTGCACAGCAGCGTTAGATTGCCCGTCATGTGCTTTGTGCATCCGGAGTCAACAATGAATAGGATGAGTTGAACAATCTGCAAGAGAATTAGATGACGATGGAATACTTGACAAATTGGATCCTAAAGTATTTATGAGTTTCAATACATTAGTTATTCTAGATGCATTATCTATAGCAAAACTAACTCTCTTTTTTACATTCTCATTCCTATCTTTAGGCTCCCATTTCATTTTTGTCTTAGGAATCCATTTATATCCTGATGGTCATTGTTGTTCTATCCACCATTTCCATGCCTTACTGGTTTTCTCATACAGCATCATATAGTAACTCTTGGATTTCTGAATAGTGGATTCTGATGTAACTGTTTTCTTAGGGGGTGTTGCAACAGATTTGTTCGCTTGACTTTTGGATTTTCTAGTACTAATAGGCACTACTTTAGGCTTCTTAGTTCTAGCATTCACGTCATTTAAATATTTAGAAACACAAGCATCATGATTCGAATTAAACACGCATTTTCCACAAGTAGCACAAACAGCATTAACATTCAAAGTTTTGGATTTTAAATTGTCATTACTCGCAGTTACAGACTTTGTTTTATTAGAAATACTAGAAATCCTAGGGTGGTCTTCTACTTCAGTCTTCTTATCCTTCACTTGACTATTGTTTGGCATGACCTTATCTTTCATTTGAGTGCTCCTAAGTTTTGGTCTGCTAACAGTAGTTTTGTGAATTACTCCTGTAGAGGTAGACACACGTGGATTAGTATTCTTAGAATTCTGAGGCAACTATGATGCTCTATTTTGTGTTGTCCTAGTGTCAATTCGATACATGTCTGGTTTAATCACATTTATGTTTCTTATATCTTGTCTTGTTGTTTGAGGTAAAATCTATGTAGGAACTGTTTTGATAAACCCTCTAACACATTAGTTTTGGGAATCGACTTTGTCTTTGGAAAACTTTTTCTCTCAAGAGAGTCTGAAAAAGGAGCCACTTTGCCTAAAACTGATGGTTTTGGAATCCTTTGAGCATTTGGTTGTCGAACAACAGATGGTTTATCAAACTTAGTTTCTACAGACTTTCCTTTGCATTTCTCAATGAGTTTCTTTAACTCACTTATGGAAATGTTCTTGTCTTGCAATTGAGCTTTCAAATCTTGTATTTTTAAATATTGTTCACGTTCTTTTTGAAATACATTTGACGCTTTTTCTTTGCAAACTGCGCCATTTTTCATTTGTTCTTGACATTGTTGTAAAGCCAGTTCAAAAGAAATCGAGTGTTTTTCTAATTTAGCAAAACTTTGTAAAAGCTCAGTATAAACTTCTTTACTAACAGATTTAGTTTGTTTCGAAAACTTTTATGCAAGACATTCACAACAAAACTATCACTTTAATGAAGGATAAAAGCATTGCAATCTCAATGAGCATATAAATCAGATAACGAATGCAAATAAGAACACATAACATCATTAGACATATATTTTTGCAAAAGTATATCATACATGTTTGAAAGTTCTGCTTTATCAGATTTAAGTTAACTTCATTTTCAAGGGATTCAGCGTACTTTAAATCAGCATGCATTTCTTGCTTAAGTTCATGAACAAATGTGAAACTATCATCCCGTGTCTTTATGGCAAGAGGCATCAAACATGTTTTTATTAGCACTTCCATATCAAGAGCAGTTGGGGCACGAAAATGATTATGAGAATGCTTTTCCCAAGTTTGATCAACAAGTTCTGTAGGATCCCGATTAACACTTCACTTCACATATAACATACACGAATCAAACTAGAAAAAGAGAAAAGAGAGTGAGTTGTTTAGGAGAGAAAGAGGAAGAGAATGAGAAGAGAAAAAAAAGAAAAATATTTTTAGATAAATAACAAACTTACTTTTTCTAAAGAAGAAAAAGTAATAATATACCTTCCCGTCGCTTAAAAAAAAAAAATAGGTATGCGCGTGATATTTAAACTAGGGACACCGGGTCGGGTTTTGCTTGGTTAAACCAAACATATACAATATTAGATTCACTATCGAGCCCGATCCCGATAATATCCTATACCACATTAACTTATTAAATACCTGAAAGCTCCACTAAGAGTGACCGAGCTTCCTTGTTCGACTCAATAAATTGAGGCTAACAATCTCCCCCGAAGTGAGGTCTTGAACACGGGAACGAGCTTCCTTTATTGACTCAATAAAATTGAGGCTAACAATCTCCCCCGAAGAGAGTTCATTGATGACACTCCTTCATGAGATCAGTGAGATTGCTTTTGTCGTTTAAGCTCGAGTGTTCTTGGTCTTTGTCTTCGTGTAGTTTAGGTTTGTTCCTTCATGCTTATGGCGATCTTAACTTGTGAGCCTATTTGTCATTGTCCTTTATCGTCTTTTGCACATCTTGGGCGATCCTTGTGTCTTTGACCAACATGCCTCATACTATTGCATTATCTAGAAAGCTTCAAATCAGAGTTTGCGGAAAGTCTAAGTCTTAAATCTTAGCTTTCTAGATAGTCAAGTCTTTGTAGATTAAGCATTTGAATGGGATTGAGGTTGCCGTTAACCTCCAACGCTACCGTTTGACCTTCAGATTACGTTAAGATAAACGAGAAAATTGAATTGAAAAACAACACGACGTGTCACTCTTAAAGAGTTTTTGTAGTCATCATCGAGAGTGTCCCTTTTTTATCAAAATATCATCAAAAACCGTCAATTCATTTACTGGCCCCAAATCGCTATCCAGATTGTCACAATTTGATTCCATATAGAATCTCACAAGTCACCTACCCAGTGCAGTTTGATGAGTGACCCTGGGAAGATTTCCATTCCCACCATTGTGAATACTAAAAGTATCACTTCACATCTGAATGTTTCTGGGCAATATCACAATGATATTGCGTAGGACTCTTGATAACAGCTTGTGAACCTGATGATGTTCAACAAGTGTTTGAAATGGAATGTGTCCTAATGAGATTTTGATTGATCTCTTGGCTCTAGACTCGATTAGTCATTTTTGGTTTATAGGTAATCAGAGGCTATAGCGATATTGCCCACCTATTCCAGTATCAACAATCTCAGAGTGAGCATGTCATAGATAACGTGTTTAACTGCGAGACAAAATGATACAAGTTTCTGTTGAGGAGAAACCCGAATGTTGGGAAAGGGGTTGTTCATTGCATCACTGGGTCCATGTTCTTTTTTCAATGTCCAGCAATCACTTGGATTCTGACATCCCCCCCACCCCCCACGCAAATAGCATAAGTATATGACCCCCGGTTTCTGCCTTAAGTTGTGTGGAGGGGATTCTTTCTTTAGACCCTTTATCCATAACATTTCTTTCATTCCTTCAACCGCCTTCAATGCATACCAGACGTCATTACTAACATACTTTGTGTGTATTGTTCCAGTGTTAACTCAAATCTTATGTCGCATTATATCCCCATATACATAACATCTCCAATCAAACCTAAGGACTGCCTATTTCTAACTTGTATTCCCTAGGGTAGATCCTCCGTTCTCTGGTTGGATCAAAAGATTGATTCCTAACCTAACCACCTTATGACTTCAGAATCGTCGTGTAAAATTAAGATGTTGTTGGTATAAGTCGAACCATAAAACCTTTCTTCAGCACGTTATAAATAAATAAATAAATAGGAAGGTATCAAACAATTTATCGAATAATTATATTTTACATTGAGTCGAATAGATTATATTTTAATTACATTTTCTCCCCTTATTTTAAATAATAAACACTTAGTTTTTGAAATACCTTGTGATTAAAATATGTCTTGAAAAATCTGTAGGAGAAAATATGGTCAGCATGAATGGTTTGGAACATTTTGATAAAGTTATTTGATACATAAGAATGGTCGTATTATGATGTAGTCCAATAACAAATAAAAAACTTTGTTTTTCGAAAAACTCCCCTCAATATAGGACCATTGAGAAATTTTGTTGTCTTTTAAAAACAATGTGAGGGATGGAGTGTTAACACACAATTATTGAAAAGATTATATGAATTGTCATCAGAAATTCTTGAAAAATTTTGTTTCAACTTTTTGAAAAACCAGATGTTAGAGAATTTCTCTTCTAACAGTAAGGGTAAGCGCACTGAATACGTACACCCCATCGCTGTGTTTCGGGGGGTTGGAGCTTAGGGGAAGAAATTGAATGTCTTTTAAGAACAAGCTCAAGACCGAGAAACGTTAATTTTTCTCGATGTGAGGATAAGTTAAAAAACACCTTACCTTTATTTTAAGTCTGGGGTTATGTACTGACATTTGCACATATGCCATCTAGAAAATTAGAAATGACATGTTTGAAACATATGCACTCTCGAACGAACTTCATTTCACACCCGTGTCAAATGTAATCGACATTTCTAAGCACCGACATGTTTATCGATTCCAAGAGACATGTCGAGAAATATTCTTTTGGAAATTTTCTGAATTTCCTGTTGTTGTATTTGCTTTTCCTCAAAAAAATGTACTTGTGATTGTTTTGATGATGATATCTAAGCAGACTCATTTGTCAGAACCTCCATTCAGCAGGAGTCAAACAACTCATACCAATCCTATCTGACAAGATACTTAAACCGATCCTCAGGAAGGGCTTTCGTTAACATGTCACTAATTGGTATCAGTTCTGACCAAAATAAATTCAATTATACCATATATCAACCTGTTCCTTATGAAATTATATCGAGTATGGATGTGCTTTGTCCGTGAGTTATTGTACGGGTTGCAAGAGAAATTGCTATGGCTTGACTGAGGAGTCGCAATACAACGTATTTTGTTGTAGTTGAAGCCATAATCTTGAACAGTGTCCCATCCACATTACTTGATGAGCACAACTTGCAATAACGCACTACTCTGCCTCTTACTGCTGAAGACATTGCAGTGCAGTACTGATTTCCATTTTGACATCCAGCTTACAAAGTTTTCACCAAGTAACTGTATCCCTCCAGAAGTGCATTTTTCCGAGTATCAAGGCATCCGGTCATGAACATATCGGCTGAAAATGTCTGTTAGTTCAAAATGCCAGAATTCCTTTAGGAACCAGAGTCCCATGTTAATGGTACCCTTTAGGTATTTGAAGATTCTTTAAAACCTCCTTAAGGTGCTTTTGAGTTGGTCTTGCTTAGATAACGTGCACAATAGCAGACTGCCTTGACTAAAGTCTGGTCTACTAGATGTCAAGTACATGAGTGACCCGATTTTACTACGATAATCAGATTGGTCTACGGGTTCTCCACTCAAATCTACATCTAGTTTGGGTTTAGTAGCCAATGGTGTACCAATGGAGTGACAATTGTCCATATTATGCTTTTTCAGAATTTCTAAAGCGTAATTGGCCTGATTGATAAAAATACCTTTTGGGGACTGAGGTAGTATCTAACGTCCCTAAAAAGAAAATCATCTCAACCCCGTTATTAATTTTAAGGACAATTCAAATCTATGCTCATTAATTTTTCAAACCGATTTTGAATATTAAGGATTTGACGATCCAAAAATTATGCGTCATCAACGTTAAAAATTCCACAGTACAATATCCTCACCCCGTATTTTATCTTGAATAAAGTTCGGGGTCATTGTACCTTAGTAAAGCCTTTTGGACCTCATAGAAGTTTGATAGTTCATCGTACCAGGCTCTTGGAGCTTGTTTTAATCCATACAAAGCTTTCCTCAGAAGGTAGACTTTTTCTGGATGATCTGGATCAACGAACCCTTCTGGCTGAGCAACATAAACCTCCTCCTTCAGTGGACCATTAAGAAATGCCGTTTTTACGTCCATTTGATAGACTGGAAAAGACTTGTGTGCTGCGTGGGCAACAAAAATCCGAACTGCTTCCAAGCGAGCAACTGGAGCAAATGATTCTTCAAAATCAATACCCACCTTCAGAGCATAAACCTTTAGCAACAAGTACTGCTTAGTTGCGAATGACATCTGAATCTTCATCCTTCTGTTCTTCCATAACCACTTTAGCTTTATAATCATCATGCCAAATGGTTTGTCGACTATTCCCAAGACTTTTAGACTGTCGAACTGATGAAGTTTTTCATCTTCATTGCATCAATCCATGCAGAATCAGGCCATTGCCGCTCTTAATGTTCCTTTGGTTCAACAATAATCACCGTGAGTGCGAACATTCACATTTCAGGATCTGTGGCAAGTGTCGTCTTGTTAACTGGCAATGTTGGATTCCACGAACTTGATCTATATGGATATCTCTTGTCCATCGGTAATCATGACTTGTGGTTGAAATGAATGCACATCGTAATTATCAATGGTGCGTGAGGAAGACTCACACCAATTTCATGTACCCTGTACAAAAAAGGATTGATACAATTCATCTTCTTGAAACGATGCATTCGTTGCTTGATCATTGTTGTTTTCCTCCTCAGCGATACCGAGAGTTGGATGTAATAACGTCAAGTAAAGGACTGAAGAGGAAATTCTAAACCCGTTGTTGAGACGAATCTGTCCTTTTCTGCTGGATGAACAAACTTTTGTCTGGGGGCACGGGTCAAGTTGTCATAATCTGACGCCTTTTGTCCTTGAGGAACCAGGCCTTAATGAGACATTTTTCAACATACATCTCTTGGTCGTTGTGGTGGCTGAGGTCTGAACTGTTGTGATCAGACTCATTTCTTTGATTTCATCAAACTAGTAATGATGAATGGATTCAACTATCAAGGCGTGTTCTCATTGATGTAAACATACGATATCCTTCGACAGAGATAAGAATATCCCACCATGACACTAGGGTCCCCTTTTTCTTGTCATCTTATCCAATTTTCCCCATCTCTAGTTATGTAATCAAGTGCAACCAAAGATGTGAAGGTGTTTAATTGAAGGTTTCCTGTCATTGATTATGTGATATGCCGTCATTTCATGAGTAGATAGATGATTGATCTATTATTCTGAGTATTAGCATGAGCGGTTGCCAACTTGATAGCACAGCTTCAGCCCAAAATGATAATGTGAACTAGAACTAGAAAGCATCGTTCGAGCGAGCACTCAACCAGAAGTACGTTTCGTCTTTCGACAACGCCGTACTGTTCAGGAGTTCGAGGAGTGGAAGTTTGAAGTTCAATGCCTTCTTTTCTTTGAAATAAGCATGGAGGTCTTGTTCAAGAATCCGTTCCTCTGTCAGTACAACAGTAATAACTTGAGCTTGTAAGATTGCGTTGTATCATCGTAGAAAGTCTTTGAGAACTTCTGGTGTTTTCATCCTTGGATCGTAGAAAAAAAGAGTCCAAGTGTATCTTGATCGACAACAAAATCTCCAGAAAATACTTAGTCCCATTTATGCTTGCAACTCGCATTGGACCACACAGTCCATGTGAAGCAAATTTAGCCTTCCTATGGAACTAGGAACGCTTTTGTCATGAATGAACTTCGTTTTGCGCTTTACTCATTTCACAAGAGGAACAAAGTTGTATCCCTGATTATTTTCAACTTGGTAACCAGTCACAACTACTTCTTTCTTTGAGAGTAAGGTGATGTAATCGAAAGTTCATAATGAGAAAGCCTTCCGATGCCAGTAACCATCGCTTGAGATGGTGACGCCTTTAGCCATGAAAACAGATTTGAGTTGATGAATTTTTTGCTTGAAGAGATATTGAGTAGAGATCAAATCCACAACTAACCGGTTATTAAATCGTTTTCACTGAGATCTCTCACAAACATGTAGATTTCCTAAATGAAACCCTCCAAATCAGCATCACAGAATGATCAACCGAGAAAAAATAGTGATTGAGCCTACGACGTAATAAACCCGTTATCTTAGACATTCATTGAATCAAATCTCCTAACCAATAATTGGAGCAAACGATACATTTCCAAAACGAACATACCCAAAATTTTCTACCACAAAAATAACACACAAGCTTTAGATTGCCCGTCATGTGCTTTGTGCATACCAGAGTCAACAATGATTAGGGCAAGATTTTTGTACAATCGCCAAGAGAAATCAGAGGACGATGGAATATTGGACAAATTGGATCCTATGAAGTTGTGATATCTCAAAACATTAGAAATCCTAGAGACTAATGTCTAATATTGGGACTAATATTTGATGAAACAGTCACATTTCCTGTATAGGCATGCCATATCTTTTTGGTCCTAAGAGGCTGTTTTTGTGTCCATGTATAACCTGATGGACATCTTAGCTATCCACCATTTCCATTCCTGATTTGTATCCTCATACAACTTCTTATAGTAACTCTTTATTTCCTGATTAGTGGTTTCTGATGCCAAAACTGTTTTCTATGGGTAGTTGCAACAGATTTGTTCGCTTTTCTCTTGGGTTTACTAGCACTAATAGGCACTTCATGAGGCTTCTTAGTTCTAGCATGCACGTCTTTCAAGTATCGAGAAACACAAGCATCATGATTAGAATTAAACACACATTTTCCACATTCTGCACAAACAGCATTTACATTCGAAGTTCTGGAGTTTGAACTGTCCAATTACACGCAGTTACAGACTTTGTTTCTAGAAATACTAAAGAAATCCTATATGGACTTCTACTTCCTTCTTCTAAACTTCACATTGACTAATGTTGGCATGACCTATTCTTTCACATGATAGCACTTAAGCTGTGGTCTGCTATACAAGTACTGTGAATTACTCCTGAAGATTTAGACATGTGAGGATTAGTATTCCTAGAAGCATGAGGCAACTGTGGTGTTCTAGTTTGTGTTGTGGTAGAGGCAATTCTATACATTCCTGGTTCAAGCACATTTGTGTTTCGAACCGCTTGGTTTCTTTTCTTAGGCAAATTCTGTTGAGTGACTGTTTTAAATAAACCATCCGACACATTAGTTTTATTAACCGACTGTTTTGTTTGAAAACTCTCATGTTCAGAGAATTGAAAAAGGAGTCGGTTTTCCCAAAACTAATAGTTTTTTAATTCGTTGACATTTGGTTGTCGAACAACAGATGGAATATCAAACTGTAGTTTCCAATCCCCACAGACTTTCCCTTTTGTTACCAGAATGTTTTCTTTTAACCATTTATCACCAGTTCTTGTCTTGCATTCGCTTTCAAATTTTGTAGTTCATGATATTTCACTTTCTTTTTCGAAATACATTTGAAGCATTTTCTATGCAAACTGGGTTGATTTTTCATCTGTTTCATTACAATGTTGTAAAGAAAGTTCAAAGAGAAATCGAGTGTTTTTCAAGTTTAAGCAAACTTTTAAACAATTATAATGACTGATTGTTAACAAGATTCAGTTTGTTTCGAAAGCTTTTGTGCAAGACATTCACCTACTTATTTATGAAGATATAAGCCTTGGCAATTCAGTATTAGCATTTAAATCAGTACAGAGAAATGCAAAAATGACATGTGACATCTTTAGACACACACTCTTCAGAAGTTAAAAAAAAAAAATAAAAATAATCATTAAGTTTGAAAAATCACCTTTCTGATTCAAGTTCGTCAAGCTCCTTATCAAGGGAATTAAAACGTACTCCAAAATCGTCATTCATTTTCTCTTTTTAGTTCATGACTAAAACAATGACGTCTATAATTGTTTGGTCAGAAAGAAGGGCATTAATAAGATTGTGATCAAAAACATCCATACCCTAGCAGTTGGAGTTAGGAAATGCACTACTAGTTGAATAGACCACGTTTTGTTGACAAATTGTTTAAAATGATTAAGATGTTTGTCATTTCTGTTATAAAGTAGTCTACTTTACTAATGTATTTATACAGGTATAATTCCAACGTTTTAGCAATATTTGGCTTTGTCCTAACAAATGTTGATCCTCCACATTGTCTTCCTAACTTCTTTAGCGCGTTCCAACTGATCAAGATAGGCTTTGGATGGTGGTTTGTAAAAGTTTCATAAAGACTGTTTTTGAATGTGTAATTAATGGTTATCACTGTGTCTTTATCCCAAGTTTGATCTACCTGCTCCTTTTCAAGAGTCACTGTCTCTTCCCCGTCGGGCAAAATCTGTTTGAGATCAGAAGTATCATATGGGATCTCAAACAAAACCGATGCTATCAGATGAGCGTTCCTTGAGGTACTTTGGATTAGCAAAAGTTGATCTACCAAGATACGTTGCGCAGTTGGGTTCTAACATGTGAATGTCCGGTATTGACTGATTGGTGCGTTTATAAAGAATTTCATTTAAAAACTTTATTTGTTTGTCCATATTCAATCATCGTGTTCAATGTCCTTTTCCTTCTTATCTCTTAAACTCCTAAATAACCTAAGTTTTCCTCTTTGAGTTTACCTTTCAAATTGTGACCTAGTTAACATATCTCTTTTGACTAGCTCATCGTGTTTCGGATGTGAACAGACGAAATTTTCATAGGTTTTAGTTTTCAAACCGTTCTTTAAATGTCAATGTCTTTACGATCTAATAGTCCTAGATTTTCATTTAACTTTGTTGAAGTATTTTATCAGTCACTGCGTTAGATCAATTAAGTAGGCCGTGTCTTCTCCAAGCTCAGTCTGTTAGGTCTGAATTGCAATCATAGAAACTATCCCGACTGCAATAGCCATCCCCCAGAGCCCTACTAGACTCATCAAGGTTAGTTTTGCACTCCTTCAGTTCTTGAGTCAATGATGCGTTTGCTTTCTTTAATTGCTTTAAAATCGTTTTGTTTTCCTCAGTATCAAGAGTTAAATTTGCAATTAAATTAGCAAGCGCAAACACCCCATCAACACATTCATCCGCCGCATATTGATCAACCTGATTATCATTAGTACATATATTTGATTGAATCAGTGAATGACATTGCTATCATCCATCCTCCAAAACATATGTGTCGTTAATGGATTCAGGATGCTCAGAAATGATCTTCTCAACAGTTGGCAAACACATCATTTATCATCATGGATTTGTTCAACCTGTTCCAGTGTCTGACCAGTAGAACTGATTCTTCAGTGATACCTCCCTGAATCTTTGCCATGTAACTAAATGTGCTTCAATTCTTGTTCATATCAATCTCTTCATCCGTGTCTTCTAGCCAATCAGCTTGCTCAGCTTGAAGTGGAACACCTTGTTCAGCTTGTTTGCACATCATCATCTTCTCCTTTGTGATACGCGAGAAATCTTTACACCCGCTTTGGCTTTCTCCTGTATTCCCTGGCATAGTATCCAAATCCCCTGCAGTTAAAGACACTGTATCCGAATTTGTTAGCACTAAAGCAATGAGTGAACACCGTACAAGCCCACATGTTTCCCTAGGCCCCAGCACTGTCATCGTCCTTTGATTCCCAAACTACTGCCTCTGACTGATTAGTCGTTGTTATAGCATGGTGTGGTATTTCATCTTGTTTCCTGAGTTTGAAGAAGTTCGAAAAGTTGTTGTTGGTAGTTTGTACAGCTTCTTGAAAAGTACTTTAGCAGGTAGTGCCAAATTCTTTTATCATTATCCTTATCCCCACCGAGCTTGTCTTGATCACTGTCTTCCTCAGAAACGACTCAGATTGAGGAGTAACTGGTTATGGCGATCTCATTACCTTTTGTATCTGGTAGAACTCACTTGGTCGTGTGGAAGAAGATTGCGTGTATGATGTATGATGGTGCATTCGATCTTTGAGGTACAGGTGCCTCATAGTAGTTATCTGAATTTGGTTGAGCAGCCGCAAGAAGTGCTAATGGATTTGCACTTCTGGCTAATCTCTCAGAACGGATATCATTAACTTCGTTTTGAAACTGCTTCAGAACGTCAAACAGCTTGTGATATGAGACCGTGTCTATTTCTTGACTCTGCTTGACAACTGTCACAAATCTTGACCATTCTGGTTGAAGTTGTTGAAGAAATTGAACATTCACTTGCATTGGTGAAACTTGCAAGTTGTTCCTTGTCAACTCATTCATCAGTTTATAAAATCGGGAGTAATAAGACTCCATGGATTCTCCATCTCTAGAAGTAAATTTCCCAAATTCCCAAAATAGATTGGTCTTCACATCTTGTACGTTCAACGATTCCCCTTGTTGTAGCCTTTCAATGGCTGTCCACATCTCCTTAGCTGTGTTACATGCATCAACAGTTGAGTAAATTTCATCCCCAATACCAGTCAGAATCAAGAAAATAGCTTCCTTTTCAGCTTGAAAGTAAAGTTTGTTCTCTGCTGTCATGTTGTGTATTGTCTCTACTTCTTCATGTGCAGCTACTGGTAGAATGTTCTCTGCTGCTTCAACTGCTGCAATGAGTACGTTCGTAGGTAAATATGGACCGTCAAAGATGCACTTCCTCAGATAGTCACCATTCGATTTAGTGTCAAGGTATCGTAGAAAACGCGAATGCCACTGAGAATATCTCCCTGGTCCAAGCATCGGTGGACGCTCTTTTGAACCAGCTGCCATTATATTGTTATGCATTTGGCTATCTGTGGAGGATGTGTTAACTGGAGTAGACATGATGAATGACTAGTTATGAATTATGAAGTGTGAAAGATTTTGTTGGATCTTAAGTGGATATTGTGATTGAAGTTGTGGTTTTGTAAGCAATTCACGTTCACGGGATTTTACACGTCTATGATTAAAACCGATAAATGAATTAACGGGATTTTACAGAATCAATAGAAAACCGTGAATGATTGGTTGCGGAATCAGCGGCGAAAAATTCCAAAAAAAACTGAAAAGTGTCAATTTCTCATAGAAAACAAGCTTTTTGGGCCTCGAAAAATCCTTAACCTGCCAAAGGGTGGTTACAGCGTGATCCGTCTCGTTTTTCTCTTCGTTTTGAGAGCTCACGGGCCTGAAACGGAGTTACGGATCAAAAGTTATGGCCGTTTTACTGAAACCCTTTTCGTCACACAAAATTTTAAAAAAAATTTCGTTCGGTCCAAAAATTCCGCTCGTTCGATCGCTCGTTCGATCGCTTGTTCGATCCGCTCGTTCGATCGCTCGTTCGATCGCTCGTTCGATCGCTCGTTCGATCGCTCGTTCGATCGCTCGTTCGATCGCTCGTTCGATCGCTCGTTCGATCACGCTTGTTCGATCGCTTTGTTCGAGTCCGCTAGTTTTCCGCTCGTTCGATCGTTGAGGTTTTCCGCTCGTTCGATCGTTGAGGTTTTCCGCTCGTTCGATCGTCTAGTTCGAGTCCGCTCGTTCGATCGTCTAGTTCGAGTCCGCTCGTTCGATCGCTGCGATTTGTCACTCGTTCGATCGTAACGTTTTTCCACTCGTTCGATCAATACGTTTTTCCACTCGTTCGATCGATACGTTTTTCCACTCGTTCGATCGATACGTTTTTCCACTCGTTCGATCGATACGTTTTTCCACTCGTTCGATCGATACGTTTTTCCACTCGTTCGATCGTAACGTATTTTCTTCACTTTTTTCGTTCTTCTCTTCTTGTTACCCGCGTTTCCAACAACAAAATGAGCCACGAAAAAAGTATTTATGCCGAGTGATGAATCAACCTAGCTGCCGAATTCAATATGCTTACCACACCAAAAAAAACCACGAAATCCACCCGAGGCGATTGATACCAATTGTAGAAACCCGTTTAATACTTCCACTTCATAACCCGAACACGAAAACAAGAAAAGAGATAGAGAGAGAGGCGAAATGTAGAGAGAGAGTAGAGAGAGAGTTGAGAGAGAAAAGAAAAAATATATTTTGTGAAATTATAAAAACTAGATATTTTCATATGAAAATATCTATATATATATATTTAGATATTTTAGAAAATATCTAAATATATATATACCCCTACACATTTAATGTGACGCGCGGGATATATAACTAGGACCCGGGCTCGGGTTTTGTTTGGGAATTAAACCCGAAACATATACAATATTAGATTAACTATCGAGCCCGATTCCCGATATTATCCTGTTACAACATTAACTAATTAAAGACCGAAGCTCCATCGTAGAGTGACCGAGCTTCCTTGTTCGACTCAATAAATTGAGGCTAACACACCCCCTAAGTCTAAATTGTATGTGCACTCTTATTTGTTTATTTGTCCTTTTTATTTGCAGGATCACAAGTTGTCCTCTAGCAAGACTAACTGGGAGGTAATATACTGTTTGTCAAAACAGTGATCTATTTCCCTCAACATTATTGTTGTTAAATGGCTTCAATGTTGCAGCTAACAGTGAGAGGATCCCAAGGACATGTGCAACAGCTCCTACGTCTATGCGGCAAGACCTTATGGTTATGATTTTTTGTTGGTTATGTAGAGATTTTTGTTGATGCATTGTAGCTATGATAAAGGGAATTTGTTTGCTTCTTGGCGTGTATTTTTGGCCCATTTATATGTAGCCTAAAAAATGCATATGCAAAAATATTCATTTGAAATCGATTCACAATAAATTAAGCCCCGCCGCAACGCGAGGGCAATCTTGCTTGTTAACAATATATTCGGATGTAACTGTAGTGATCCACCACACTAACATGGGGAAACAAAGAACTTGGGCTCTGAAGTTGGGTTTATTTAGTGGGTATAAGGAGGCCCCCTAATAATTTTAGGCCATGTGCAGTTGCCCCGCCTGCACAGGCTCAAAGCTGGCTCTAAGCTACTGCTCCTGAACCACTTCCACTACCCCCTACACCGACAACTACCCCAAGCCCGAAATTAACTCTACCAAGATCCACACCTAAATCTTTACGTGAAATTCGTGCGTTGGCACCCAAAATGGCAGAAGAAACAAGAAGTAGAGCTAGAAGTAGTAGGAACTTTATAAATGTCATTATGTTTTCAACATGTCCAGTGCTTATGTAGTCTTTCTCTTGACAAAAAAAAGTTAAGATGTTATTGAGAATATGAAATTAGTGTGGAGATGTTCATGCATTTATAGTAGTTGTGCATGGTGTTTTTTTGGAATCGAGGATATTAAGGTGGTAAGTGGATAACCACTAAAGGTGGTCTAGTGGCAAAAGAGTTTGTGGCTATCACTTTAAAATGTGTAAGGTCTCAAGTTCAATTTCTGCTAGGTGCAAAAAACTTTGAAGTGGCCACACCAATCTTTTAAAAAGAGAGGGCTTTACCTGGTTTGAGTCTGTATGGCGGTGGGTTCAAACCCTGTAGCTTAATCAACTAATATATCAAAAACCATGGTTAAAAAAGGTGGTAAGTGGACTCCAAAAAGTCAACAAATTTTGTGGTTGATCATAATCTAAAGATTTAAGGATTAATTATCCCGCCATATTTTG
This sequence comes from Tanacetum coccineum, assembly GCA_026074375.1. NCBI lineage: Eukaryota > Viridiplantae > Streptophyta > Magnoliopsida > Asterales > Asteraceae > Tanacetum > Tanacetum coccineum. Next base: position 20,553 of record BQNB010056571.1, on the reverse strand, counting down.
CCTGTTTTTTAAAAGGATTTTTCTCTGGTAAATTTATTACTCTAAAAACTAATTAAGTACAATGAATGTGAGTGAATTGCACATCTCAATCCAAAATTAGGCGAAAATAAACGCACCAACTGTGCTTTAAACCTAACATATCATAAGAATGACATGTCATATTTATGAGACCCAATTACAGACACTATTTAAGTTGACCATGAATACTAATATCAAAAGTATCAGCAAACTGCATATAAGCAGGAGTCAAACCAAAATCATCAAAGTCTTCATAATCGTACGGATCTTTATAATGATCTTCCTTCCATTGTTCATTTCTGATGAGGTGTCATTTTATATACTATTTCAGGGTCATTTAACCCCCTAAATCATGCAAATATGCCTAGATTACATGCTTAATCGTTTGTTTTTAGGTTTTTAGCACTTGGATGGCTTTTAGAGGAAATACGCATGACTTGGGCTCATTTGGAGAAGAAACGGACAAGATTACGGACCTACACCAAATCTCTTGAAGATTTATGCAAACAGTGCGTGGAGACGGCGTCGCAGGCATAAAGCAACGCCGTCGTGATCTATATAGTGACGGCGTCAAGAATCTCGCGACGGCGTCATGACGTGGCCGACTTAAAAAGGATCTAGAATCATCTACGTGGCGACGGCCTTAGGATTTCTAAGCGACGCTGTCATGTTGATATCTTTAACTTTGTATAAACCTAGGGAGACAAACCCTAGTCATTCTAGCAGCTTTGTAGGTCATTTTTAGGGCCTCAAAACCCTATTGTACTACCTTGAATCCATGTTTTAATCAAGTGAGGTTATTTATCATTAATCATTCAATATGTCTATGTGTTGTTTGATTGATTTATCTTCTTGCTTTCCTTATAACATGCGAGGCTAAACCCTCCTTTGTATTTATCTATGATTGCATGAAACTTAGGTTGTAGATCCTTTTGATGTTGCTTCTTGTTGATGAATGTGCGCGTTAGGCTTTAGAAAACCAGCTTTTGTCTGTATCGCTATTGACATGTCTAGGGAAATGTGAGTGTGTAGAAAGGATACCATCGGTAACAGTCGACATACTACCTTACCCACTATATGGTTGGTCCCTCTCAAGGTATTTCACATGCATTTAATATACTCTTAGGGGCCTTGTAATAGTCTTCATACTACCTTACTTGTGCATTGCCTTAACGGAATATTAAATAGACGGTGGGTTCGTGTAATCCGTTCATGACCTAGAAAATACTTACACATATCATCATAAGTGTGACAAAGCAACGGATCTAGGAGAAGCAATCGGAGGAGTAGTGCATGATTAGGTAAATACATTTTTTTATCATAAAGTTATCACCAATAGCATAGATTGTAATTAGTTTAGTTATTAGTTAAACAAACCAACTTCTTAAACCATATATTTACCTGCTTTCATAAAATATAAAAATACAAAAAGAATCTTCTCTCAACCCCTAGAATTCTATTAGACCGTGATCAAGCATTCCCAACCTATTCTCCTAGAGAACGATAACAACCCCCGAGTCTTGCCTATACTACACTGCAACAATTAGGTACACTGCAACAATTAGGTACACTGTCGTGCTGAAGTTCTTTACGACCTTCGCATCAGGTTTTTGGCGCCGCTGCGTGGGAAATAGATAGGTTTCGATCATAGTTTAACTTAGTTCTACTCACTTGAATCCTTTCAAGTGAGAATTTAATTTCCGTATATTAGCTTTCTCGTAGTCTATCTTTTCTTTGTGTTAATTGTTTCTTAATCCATTCTCGTCAACCACCATGGGAGACGCGAACCCTATCTGTACCCTTGGGGATTACTCCAAACCTAACCACGAAGGCTACATGAACACCAATGAGCTCTACGTAGGGAACAATGTGGTACCTCTTCGATCCGACACCATCCGGTTGGTGCAAAACGGATACTTATTCTACGGACTTCGGTCTGAGGATCCAAACCAACACCTCAAGGATTTCTTAAAACTTATGGACTCACTTGACCTTGACCGTGAAAATAGGGAAAGAACGTGCCTGCATTTATTTCAATTTTCCCTTCGCGATCAAGCTAGCAATTGGCTTGAACGTCTTCCAGCGGGATCCATCACCACATGGGAGGATGTTACTACTCGTTTCCTTGCTCAATTCTTTCCACCGAGAAGGACTGAAAAACTTCACAACGATATCCTGATGTTCCAACATCAAGGAGAATCTCTCTCAGAAGCATGGACTCGTTTCAAGGAATTACTCCAAAAAGTCCTTCATCATGGCATCGATCTTTGGCTCCTAGTCTAAATCTTTTATGATCATGTCACTCCCATCACAAGATGAACTATTGACCAATCGGCTGGTGGCAATCTTCGTGACAAAAACTCCAAAGAATCCTGGGCATTATTAGAGGACCTCACCCTCTATGATAACGAAAGTTGGAACGACCCAAGGGATTTCACTAAGCCAGTCAAGGCAATCTCTTTACCTCAAGATGTCCCAAGTACATCCGACCGCCGCCTCATCGAGCTCGAGAATCAAGTCCAACGCTTGATGGAAGCTCACCTTGCTCCGATGCAACCTACTCAAGTGAACAAAAATCACTACCTCATGTAAGATCTGCAGTGGTCCCTATGAAACTCGGTATTGCATGGAAGATCCCGAACAAGCCTTTGTTGAATATGCATCCTCGCCAATACTTAGAAAGGAAAGCCAAACTTTAACTGGGCACACGCCCAGACGTTTACCAGCCCACGGAACGGTTCATTCTCTACCTACTCATCTAGTTACCAAATGAAGCTTGAGAAGGCACTAATTGATTTTGACTCTCATCAAGAGAAAAGACTATCCAGCCTAAGGACTCAACTTAAACAACAGCAAGATAACATGATTAGTAAAATTAATATTTTGTGGAAAGTCGTTTCTGAAAAGCTTGATGACGCTCCCATTCGTGACACTACAGGAAGCCCCGCAGCTCAAATGACTTTCACATCTACTAACGACCCTACAAGGTAGGAGCTTCGAGGCATGGGAATCAAAAGCCCATCAAAGTTACTATCCCTAAAATATCTGTCTTAGTCATCCTTAGCAGAACAAAGTAGAAACCCTTCATCCCCAAAACGTGTTCACTTCATTAATTCAATCGTTATTCTAAATAAGGAAGATGAAGCTAAGAAATAAATAAATGTAAAGACCAGTACAACCGAGTACGAGGATCACGAGATGACTGTGGAAAGTGAGGAGGAATTCGAGGAAGAAACTGAAGATGAAATTAAAGGGGAAGAGGAAGATAGCCTTAAACACTTTGACACTTTCCCCGCTATAAAAGAATTAAGGTATCACGAATGGCTCTTGAAAAACCCTTGACCCCCATGGGTAAAGGCCAAGGTTAGAACCGGGAACTTGAATAACGTTAAATTTTCTTGCATGATTGGCCACTTCGACAAGAAGCAAGCCTATCTAGATATGGAATCCACAATCAATGTAATGTCTAGGCTTCATAATAATTGGATCATGAGCAAAAGGCTGGGGCCAAGAAGGAAACCATCAAACTGTAACACCCCCAAATTGGGTCGCAGCGGAATATGAGTATCTAGGAGCGTTACATTATAGATCAATAGCACAAGATATGAGAACGACCTCTAAGAGAGTCGTTTAAAATACGATACATTGGATTTAATGAAATTGTTTAATACAAAGCACAACGGCTTAAATTGTTCAACACTTGATAACAAAGATTTTAGATCATAACAATATCCCAACATGTAATGACTCCAAATCTTTAATGCATTACTCCCAAAAGACTATCCTAATGTATCCTTAGCACCTCGTGCCTCATTGACCTGAGAAAAACATGCTTAAAAATGTCAACATAAAGTTGGTGAATTCATAGGTTTATGTAAATGTAATGTAGGACCGTAAGTTTTTCAAATGTATGATAATGCAACATATGAAAACATCACAAATGTAATTATGTTTCTCTAAGCTCATGACACCGAAGCTCGACATGTATGAATTGCAATATAAATTTCCTACATTGCCCGTGATGATGTTCTGACCCGCAACATCCGAATCCGACATGGTATACATTCGTTGGTTCACTCAGTGACACCAGTGAGAGCTACTCACCCTGATGGGGATGTCAACCCCAAATAGATCTATTTATAACATTCGCGCTCACACAAAGTAATTGACAGTTCATGATAATGGGCTCTGAGGGTTATCGCTACTTAGGCAAACACGTAATCATGATAAAATGTACACTTACGTCCAATTTGTAAAACAAAGCATGTTTCTCACCCCAAAAGTTGTAAATCATTGATATAGTAAAACATGGGGCTATGAACTCACCTTAGCAGGTGTAGTGAATGAAATAAATCAAGTGAGTGAATCGACAAGCGAAGTCCGAATGCAACCTAATTAAACATAGGTCGTATGAATACTATGCACTTTGAATAACCAATGCCATACATAATTCTATATAGTTACATCACCACCTAAAAGTGTTTGTTTAATTTATAAAATTAAACCATTTGATTTGCATTTGTAAAATAAATGTTCATAAGTCCGTATTGTGAAAATGTTATAATTGCCCAACAATTATTCGTTTATGAAAAGTAATTGTTTTATCACCTTTAGATAATTATATAATAACATTATATAATTAGTTTAATTGATTTCACAAAAATAATGCACAAGTATAAAATAGTGTATAAGGTTTTATAAACCTTATATCTTTTTCGTTTTAATTCCGTTTTGCATATTCTTTATATCGTGTGTTCGTGTATGTGAATGATATATAAAATATCATATTTGTAAATATTAAGTTACAGATGAACAGTAACATTAATCAATTTAATAAATATATACAACAACTTTTATATAATTAATTATTGTTAATATTAAAATTCGTAATTTATTCGTTGAACATTCGATTAATACGTTCTTTATAATGTATGAGTTTCAGTATTTGAAAAAACTAATCAACCATTACATTATTAAGTGTATTTTTTTACTGTTTGTGAACGTAACAAGAGTATATAGTTATAAAAATGCTTTTTATAAATATTAATTTGTTTTGAAATCGTATAAAAATCATATCTCATTCGTTTTAATTCGGTTTTTAGTGATTCTTTCGCCCACGTCTTTGTAATTAAAAGCTCTATCCAACAAAAATAATTCTCATCAGCTCACTATCAAGAACAGTAGCAGGTTTTCATAAATCTACTTTTATAAAGTTACTTTTGTTTATTTTATTACATAAACATGAACATAAGACATAACTAACTCATTACCCATTGGTTTTTCAAGTTTTTTTGTTCTTACCTTTTTATAATCCTTATACAATCTAATTTTACAGAAAAATACCCAATATTTAACCCAAATTCGAATTATATTATTTTTATAACTTTCTTTTATAAAAATACTTTTACAATTGTATATCTTGTAAAAATCATAACTCCTTCGTTATTTATCCGTTTCGCGAGTTCTTTATTGATTTAGAAAGCTAATAATATGTATTATTTTATAAAATTATAAAATAATTTCTCCCATGTACTGTTTGCTACAGTAAATTCGAAAGGTGTTTATAACTTTTAAATAAACTTGTTTTAGGTATTAATAACTTATATAAATTATCACAAGTCCTCTAATCTATACAATACACATCTTATGTATATATTGAGTCCTATATATCATAATATGTCCATATTGTCCAAGGAATAAGTCCAGCATATTTATTTAATTCCATAAACTTTATAATTAAATAAATAATCAAAACTTAACAAATAATTATATAAATTACCCAACACTTGTAAATCCTTATTTTAAGCATATGACATATTTAAAACATCATTTTAATCAAAAGAAAAATAAATTCGTGTATGGTATACATGTTTTTACTTTGTAAACTTTAATATGAAAACCTAGGTGATGATTAACAATATAAGAATTATATAAATCATAAAATGAAAAGATTAGGGTTCTTAGAAGACCTTAATGAAGATATGATGGATGATGAACAAGATCAAACCCAACCAAGAAACCCTAACTAGAAAATTAGGTTTAGAAAACCCTAATTTTCTTAGAAACCCTAATTGAAAACCTTCCTTGCAAAAACCCTTGTTTAACCCAATCTAAGCTTCCAAGACACCTTATATATGACCAACAATGAACCTTGAACACTTGTACTAGCTTAGAAATAAAAAATATGGATTGTGTATGGGTGTTGAGAGTGAGCCGTGGGTTGGAGTGAGCAAAAGAGGGTTTGTGTGTTTGATTTTCCTTGAAATGGTTAAGTATGAGGACCTTATCACTTTATGGGTTCTATTTATAGGTAAACATGAGTATGTATACCACTTAACAAGCTTAGGACATGGTTTTGATGTTACTTCTTCATGTGGCTGGTTATGGGGGACAAAGAGGACAAGGAAAATAAGTTTAAAACTCATTTAGGGCATGTAAGGCTAGGGACAAGCATGGTGTGTTCTTTGCTTTGTGTAAGAATGATATGACTAAGGCTTGGCATGCTTGATAATGTCTCCACCCTCCCCTTGCATGCTTGCCATGTTCTAGGAGCCAAAAAGGGGCAAAAGGTGGTTGTTTGATCCATTGGTTAATGGTTATACTAGTTTATTCAAGTTAGTGGATGATTAGGGTTTTAATTCCAAGTGTATAAGGTATATATGTGTATATCTTGTGTAGGGGCTGATTTGAGTAAGATTTTATGAGGTTTTTGAGTGTCATGGTTATTAGTGGGTATTTGTTGAAGTGTAGGTGGGTTTATGGTTTGCCATGCATGCAAAAGCCTAGTTTTTATTGCGTTACGTAAACGTTTTAAGTAACCAATAAAAATAAAAAGCGTAAAGTTATAAATTATCATCCTAATAACTTTATAACACTTACTTGACGTAAACATTTAATTGTTTGATGCCCGTTTACGTTAAATGATCATTTTTAGTTTACGCGATTTAGCTTAACGGTAGAAATTAAAAGCGAACGCGTAAAAGCCTAAAAATAAATAATGGAATAAATGAAGTCGTAAATGACCTGAAAATGCGAGATGTTACAGTCTCCACCCGTTAGAAGAGCTTTGTCCTCAAAGCTTAAGACGTTGTAGTGGATGAAGACGCTTGATTTGTGAAGAGATGTGGGTATTTCTTTTTGAACGAATCTTCACGTTCCCATGTGAACTCAGGACCTCTCCTCGAGTTCCAGCGAACCTTAACGAGTGGTATACGGCTTCGCTTTAATCGTTTGATCTCCCGTTCCATAATTTCGACGGGCTCTTCCACAAATTGAAGTTTATCATCAATATGTAGTCCTTCCAACGGAACGGCTAATGGTTCGTCGGAGTAACATTTCTTCAAGTTGGATACATGGAATGTATTGTGAACCCTGCTCAACTCTTGAGGAAGCTCAAGCTTGTAAGCAACGGATCCAACTTTTTCCAACACCTTGAAAGGCCCAACATACCTAGGGTTTAACTTCCCTCGTTTGCCAAAACGCACAACTCCTTTCCAAGGTGAAACCTTGAGCATAACCCTATCCCTAACTTGGAAAATAAAAAGTGTACAATTATATTATAAATTATCATCCTAATAACTTTATAAAAATTACTTGACGTAACATTTAATTGGTTTGATGCCGTTTACGTTAATGATCATTTTTTAGTTTCGAGTGTTTGCTAATCGTAGAAATTAAAGCGAACGCGTATAGTCTAAAATAAATTAATGGAATAATGAAGTCGGTAACATGACTAAAAATGCAAGATGTTAAAACGTTTCTGTTCACTTCATTAATTCAATCGTTATTCTAAATAAGGAAGATGAAGCTAAGAAGAAAGAAATGTAAAGACCAGTACAACTGAGTACGAGGATCACGAGATGACTGTGGAAAGCGAGGAGGAATTCGAGGAAGAAACTGAATATGAAATTAAAGAGGAAGGACGGAAGTAGCCTAAAAACAATTTGACTCACTTTCCCCGCTATAAAAGATTAAGGTATCAAGAATGGCTCTTGGATAACCCTTGACCCCCAGGGTAAAGGCCAAGGTTATAACCTGGGAACTTGAATAACGTAAATTTTCTTGCCATGATTGGCCACTTCACAAGAAGCAATCCTATCTAAGATATGGAATCCACAATCAATGTAATGTCTAGGCTTCATAATAATTGGATCATGAGCAAAAGGCTAGGGCCAAGAAGGAAACCATCAAACCCTAGGAAAATCTGCAATTTTATGAGGAGAGTCAAGGGGCTAAAACTTAAACAACAGCAAGATAACATGATTACTAAAATTAATATTTTGTGGAAAGCCATTTCTGAAAAGCTTGATGACGCTCCCATTCGTGACACTGCATGAAACCCCGCAGCTCAAATGACTTTCACATCTACTAATGACCCCACAAGATAGGAGCTTCGAGGCATGGGAATCAAAAGCCCATCAAAGTTACTATCCCTAAAATATCTGTCTTAGTCATCCTTAGCAGAACAAAGTAGAAATCCTTCATCCCTAAAACATGTTCACTTTGTTAATTTAATCGTTATTCTAAATAATAAGATGAAGCTAAGAAAGAAAGAAATGTAAAGACCAGTACAACCGAGTACGAGGATCACGAGATGACTGTGGAAAGAGGGGAGGAATTCGAGGAAGAAACTGAAGATGAAATTAAAGAGAAAGAGGAAGATAGCCTGAAACACTTTGACACTTTCCTTGCTATAAAAGAATTAAGGTATCACGAATGGCTCTTGAAAAACCCTCGACCCCCATGGGTAAAGGCCAAGGTTAGAACCGGGAACTTGAATAACGGTAAATTTTCTTGCATGATTGGCCACTTCGACAAGAAGCAAGCCTATCTAGATATGGAATCCACAATTAATGTAATGTCTAGGCTTCATAATAATTGGATCATAAGCGAAAGGCTGGTGCCAAGAAGGAAACCATCAAACCTTGGGAAAATCTGCAATTTTGTGGGGAGAGTCAAGGGGCTAAAAGTTTTTGTTGGGAACTTCACCTAAGAATGTGACTTCATGGTGTTTGAGGATACCACTAGTGTCATTGATCATGACCTAGGGTCAGTTATTTTCAAAAAACCATTCGTAGAAGCAACCGGTCTCATTTACGACAAGGAGGAAGGAACAATCACATTTGAGAAAGATAAGGAGAAGATCTTGTTTAAGATGCCCGACAAGATAGAAATGTTCAAACACATAGATTTTACGGACATAAAAAGTGATCGCATACCTCCTTTGTCATAGAGAGTGACGATGACAGCATCAGAAAAGCCCACTACTTTGATAGCTTAGATTTGGGACCCAAGTACAAACATGATGAAAATGTGTGCAGAGCCATTTGGAGCTTGATAGCCATGGAGGCCAAAAGAAGCAAAGGAGAAGTCACGTAAGGACGCGTGACTTCGAGTCTAGCTACAAGACTCATAAATAAAGAAAAGCGCTTCTTGGGAGGCAACCCAATACTTACTTTTCCTGCATATTAGGAGTGTCGTGTGTTTTAATTCTTTTCATTTATTCTTTTTTGTTTGAATGAATTTTGTAATCATGCTTTGTTTGTTTGTAACTTCGTCTTATTTGCAATCAAAGGTATTTTGCAACAAAATAAGTGTAGGGGAATATATCCGGTTTATAAGAACCAATTCAAACATTTAAAATAAATTGTTTAGATTAATTCGCGTCAGTTTCGAGTCATGTGATTGTAATGATTAATTCCAGGTTTTTATGCAGTGCTTTCTTCATATTTAACTAATAAAATTACGTGCATGAAATTTCTCATTAAAAACGAAGAAGAATTTTTCACAGTGCCTGGAGACGACGTCGGGATTAACCCTCGACGGCGTCGCGTCTCCAGCAATGTAAAAATTTGAATTTTTTTCAAGTATTTCTGAAAAATAAAATGTGCAATATTTAAAATTTGTAATTCTTTTGTAAACCTGCATAAACCTATGATTACATCATTACTTTTATCTTATCTTTACTACTTTCGTAGAGTCAAAACACTAAACACTCATTGTATTTATATTTATCCCGCTGATTTTATGCCTGTTGTAGTTGTCTTTATCTTTGATTACAGGTTATATTTGATGAGAAGAAGCTTGGAAGTTCTTAGAAAGTTTCATTGGATGATTCTTGGAGGACGATTTAACCAGCTACAAGACTCATAAATAAAGAAAAGCGCTTCTTGGGAGGCAACCCAATACTTACTTTTCCTGCATATTAGGAGTGTCGTGTGTTTTAATTCTTTTCATTTATTCTTTTTTGTTTGAATGAATTTTGTAATCATGCTTTGTTTGTTTGTAACTTCGTCTTATTTGCAATCAAAGGTATTTTGCAAAAAATAATTGTATGGGGAATATATTCCGGTTTATAAAATACGCAATTCAACCATTTAAACTAAATGTGTTTTGATTAATTCGCGTCAGTTTCGAGTCATTTGATTGTAATGATTAATTCCAGTTTTTTTATGCAGTGTCTTACTACATATTTAACTATAACAATTACTGCATGAAATTTCTCATAAAAACTAAGAAGAATTTTATCAACAGTGCCTAGAGAGTCATTGGATGACTTGGAAGTGTCTTGGAAGTCTTGAAAAACTTCCTCCAATGTCTTTCGTATTAGAGCACATTGTCGACAATATAGACCATGAACCGGGTCTCCACAATCGAGACAAATTTTTTCAATTTTAAGGGGTCGTTGAGACAAGTCGGGTATGGGAACAAGAATCTTGTCTTCAAGACTCCCTTTTGGACAACCACAGTCTTTGGTGTGCAAATTTCCACAAGACGAACACTCTTTAATCGCGTAAAGGGGATTCAAACGACGATCGAGTGACGCCATAAGAATTAAACAATTGAGGGTTAAGAAAAGAATTAAATGGATAAGAAGAAAAAGAAGATTATTTTTGGCTTTTCGAATTTTTTAAGCAACATATTTTATTAACGGACAAAATGAGATAAGACAACTTAAACCAATAGTCAACTCGTTTCACGGTAGCTCTTTAAAAGACAAACGCACAAAGGAGCGGAGGAGCGGGAAAGCGCGAAGCTATTAAAAACCTTCTCCTTTCGGGTCGTAGTTCCTCGGAACAACCCTCCTTATACCCCTCTTATAGTTTGTTTATCAATTAAAGGTGAGCCGTATTTCACAAGTGACACAAAGGCAAGTTTTAAATCTTTTGTTCGGGAACTTATTATGATAATGCTTCAGGTGAAAGCATTATATCGATGATGATTTTTATTGATAATTAAGGATAATGTTTTTATATTTTTGATTTTCTTTTATTATTATTATTTTTTTTTAGTTTTTTTTTTAAATGATAATTATACTAAAAAGAAAATGAAAATATTTTTGTACTTTTTGGGTTTTTTTTTTTTTAGATAATATGCACAGATTCAAACACAAATGCTCAACAGCAACGATAGTCGGTATCACAGCCTCCCCGGCAACGGCGCCAAAAATTGATTGGTGATTTTACACTATGTATATATATAATATATAATAAAATATAAAATATATATAAGTCTAAAAATCAACAAGATCAATGATACCGAGAAGTAGTATAGAGTGTTCCCGGGTCGTTTATCCCCAACGAGGCTGGAATGGAAAATCGATACAGTCGAAGATTTGAGTTTGAAGGAAGGAATTGATTTGAGAGATTGAAAAAGTCAAATTAGATAATAACAAACTAAAACGTTTAAGAAAATCCTAAAAATTACTAAATTAAGCTGAAAAACGGAAGCACGAAGGGTCAAAAACCTAAGATCTCCAAAATTAACCCTAAAAAGAAATTTTTTACTTCTCACTACTCTAGGGGACTAATCACGAAGAATGAAAAAGACTAGACTGTAAACGGGGGACGTTTGGACCCAAAACGATGTCAAGACTAAATCAGTACCGGGACCGTTCTTGCAATATCAAAAAGTTAAGAAATGAACCTACGAAATTTTTTAATTTTTTCCTACGTAAAATATGACTAAAGAAATCTTTTCTAAAAAAGAAATTTATTTTTTTGATAATTTTATATTTTTTTATGAATTTTTTAAAACTTTTACTAAATTAAATTATACAAAATTACTAAAATATTTTTTAAAAAATCGAAAATTTACCTAAAATACTAGACCCTAAAATTTATACTAATATCAATAAGATGCACGAAATTTGCTTATTATACGCCCTAATATAAGCTCAAAACAGCTTATAACTATAATGGGCTAAAACACCTTATAATACCCATGTGCCAAGGGTTCTAACAGGATAAGACCAAGGGCACAGCGGTAAGAGTGTTGGTTATAAAAGAGGTGTATTGAGGGTAGAGACCCGGGTTCGAGTCTTGCTCACCCGGGTTTCCCCTTATCTCCTCTTCTTTTTTTTTCAAAACTTTTTAAACAAACTTGATAAGCTCCTTGAGCTTATCATTTTTCATAATTAGTGCTTTTTGAGAATGCTGTATTAATAGCTGGAAAAGGCTTTTTGTTTGGTCTGAAACTTAAATGGCTTAAAGCAATAAATAAATTAAGCTGATATATGACATTTTAAGCTATGGGGAGTTGAAAAGAAGCAAAAATATGAAAACCCTAATCTAATAAGCAATTGAAAGTACAAATAAGCACAAAGATGTGAGCAAATAAGCAGGAAAAATAAGCACTCAAGGAAAGTGACAGTTTGCACTTTTTTACACTAAGTGCTTAAAGGCAAACTGCTAGGCTACTTCTAAGCATTAATAAGCTAACTGATTGGTCGTTTTTACACTGTATATATATAATATATAATAAAATATAAAATATATATAAGTCTAAAAACAACAATCAATGAAACCGAGAAGTAGTATAGAATGTTCCCGGGTCGTTTATCCCCAACGAGGCTGGACTGGAGAATCGATACAATCGAAGATTTGAGTTTGAAGGAAGGAATTGATTTGAGAAGGTGGAAAAGTCAAATTAAACAATAACAAATAAAAACGTTTAATAAAATCCTAAAAATTACTAAATTAAGCTAAAAAACGAGAGCCCGAATCCCGAACAAAGGGGGAAAAACCTAAAATCTTTAAAAATAACCCTACGAAGAAATTTTTACTTCTAAACTACTCTACGGGACAAATAACGAAGAATGAAAAAGACTAGACCGAAAACGGAGTTCGTTTGACCCAAAAACGAGTCAAAACAAAATCCCGCACCCGGACCGTTCTTTAAAAAGGGAAAAGTTGTAAAAATGACCCTACGAAAACTTTTGTATTTTTCCTACAAACTATATGACAAAAGAAAATTTTCTAAAAAAGCAAAATATTTTTTTGATAATTTTTGTATTTTTTATGAATTAAATAAACTTTTAACGAAATTAAATTATAAAAAATATCAAATGACTTCGAAAAATTCTGAAAAATTTACAAAAAATACTTTATACTATAAAGATCCTACGAAAAATAAGAAAACAAAAAGTTGCTTAACAAATAAGCCCGAAAATAAGCTTATTCAGTTTATAAGCTTATAAGCCAAAATGCACATAAATACCAAAGCCCTTGAGTCTTTAACGAAAAAGACCCAAGGGCGCAGTGGTAAGAGTGTGTTATAAAGGGGGTTTGTATCGAGAGGTCCCGGGTTCGAGTCTTGCTCACCCGGGCCTCTTGTCTTTCCCCCTTTTTTTATTTTTCGAAAACTCTAGGGTAGAAATTGTAAAAGAGGAAAGTAAAGGGTAGGCGGGCAAACTATTATGAATTTACACTACAATGAAAACGGGTACCCCTTAACTATGGGAAAAATACAAAATAGACCTCGCGACTTGGCTTATTTTTGGCTTATTAAAAATTTAGTTTCAGCAAAAACTCAAAACTACAAACTTGTAAAGGGGCTTATTCTAAACAACATTAACAAAGGCACTTTCAACTTTTGACAACTAAATAAGCTAGAAAATTAAACTTTTAAAACTGATAACAGAAACTAGAGGTTTAAGATCTTATCTAGAATTTGGCTTATAACTTGCTTATTTCTTGATGAAAATGAAAGCTAAAAGAACTTATAAAAAGCTTAAGATGTATACTAGTAATATCTAAAAGGAAATAAGCTAAAGGTAAACTGAATTAGGAAGAAATTAGCTATGAAAAGGCAAAGGTTCAAGAAAAGCTGTCTAACAGCTTTAACTGTTCCTCTTGCTGATATACTTGGTAAGAATCAAGTACAGGTTAAACCTCTTAGCTTAAATCTCATATTTTCACTATCTACATGTAGTTAAATCTATGCTAACTAAAATTTAACTCTAAAATTCTCTAAATTTCCTAACTCTAAAACAACTTGATCATTAAGACTGCCCTGGTGCAGGAGAAACTTTTTAAGCTCTAAAATCTTAAATTCTACAAACTTATTTCTAAATTCTTTTTAGAACTTGTTAATACTACTTAACTCAACTTAGTAACAAGTTTGGACAGAATTTTATTGACTTTAAAGGTCAAATAAAGCTTACCCCAAACACCCCTTCATAAAAGCTGTCAAAACTAAACTGACATTAAAATCTATTTTAAAGCTTAAACTCCTAAAACCTTTTATCTACTTTTACTTTAACCAAACTAATGAAGCTATTCAAGCTCTTAAACATACAGCTTATTAGTGATAATAAGCTACTTTGTCTACTAGCTAATACTACTTAAAAATGACAGAATCTAACTCTTCACTTCTCAATGAATTATTACTCAAACAAACTAAAGCATTTGAATCACTAAGCTAGCTAAACAATACTAAACAAAATTTAACACAAAGGAAGACAAAGTAATAAGCAAATTGAATAAGCTGAATTCATGTTAAAATGAAGTTTGCAAGTTAAAACCTGAGAATTGGAGTCTCAGAACTAGAGGTCACTCTTGTTGAGTGAGTGACCTCAAATCATGAACCTAAGTGGCTCCCAAGCCTCTAAACCTTGAGCATTAAAGCTCAATAAGCTATAACAGCTTATTTCTCCTTTTAGCTTCCAAAACTTGATCAAACTAAACTCAAGTGATCATGATTGATGTAACTTGATTAGATTGAGTAAATGAATTGTTTAAACACAAAATTTGACTGAATTTGAGCTTATGAACAGTAATAAGCTCAAATGAGCTTATTGAGAGCTTAATGAGTGAAAAAGGCTTAAAATGGAAATCAAAGCTCAAAGAAACTTGTAAACTGAATTATTATTACTCAAATGATGAAGTACAAGCTTTAGTAACAAAAGTACAAGAGCTTAAAGCTGAAATTTAAAAACTTAAAGGAAAATGCTTAGAAATACGAAAAAAAACAAACTGAAAAAAACTCACTAACTCCCTCATCTTTCTTCCCTTTTTATAAGCTGAGCAGCTTCTTTGTTGTGTGTTTGTTGTGTTAGTTTGGTGAGAGCAAAACCAAAAACAAATCTTGTCCGTCGAATAAGCCTTTGGGAGTTGTGGGATTGCCAAATGGGATTAGGGTATAAGTGGAGGAGGGGGGAGAGGTTTGTCCAGGGATTTTTGAGGTGCAGGGTAAAAGGGGGAAGGCAAACCCGTGAGTGGGTTTTGGGTTTAGGGAATTGGCGGGAAAACATGTTATGAAAAGGAGGTTAGGGGTGACAGGGCATAGGTTTAGTGGGATGGCAATTCTAGTCCCTCATGGTGTTATGTAACTTTGCATCCATCGTCCTTGTGTTTATATAACTTTTGGGGACTTGACAAAACAAGTCCCCAAGAGTTATATATCTCTTTGCAAGGGTCGTCCTTGGTGTATCCTTTGGTGTACAAGTATGGGGACTTGGCAGTTTTGCCCCCCCACTTGTTACTTTGAGTATTTTGCACAATCAGCCCTTGTTTTCATTTTTCTCTTTTCTCTTTTAAAATACAAGTTTAGGGATTTACAATTTCAGTCCCTAAACTTATATTTCTTTGACTTTTGGCCTCGGGGTTGACTTGGGCTTTGACCAGTTGACTTTTATGTTGACTTTTTGACTTGATTGACTTTCCGGCTTCGATTTGGCTTTGTCTTTCACAGTCTTTTCCATTCCGAGTCCGGTTTTGTCGTTTTGGCTTTGTTTTTCGTCCTTTTCTTAGTTATCCGTTCCTGCACAA
>BQNB010056570.1:27631-38617 GCA_026074375.1 Tanacetum coccineum | reverse complement strand
TAGTCATATTCTTTAGCGAGTTAAGGTTCGAATGCAGTCATATGTGTCTATCCTATCGTTATGGGTGTGTATGTGTGATTTTGTCACATTTTCTAGAATATTCGTATCGATAGAGATTAGAAAGAGTGATCAAACCCTTTAAGCCTTTTAAACCCAATTTACCTTTATAAACTTGTGTTAGCCTTAATTATATTAAGTCAAACAAGAATGTTATCGGTCTCATTAAGTCAAATAGGTCTTGTTATGTAATAGGCTAGTCGGGTATCATCGGGCTTGGTTTGTAATCTAATGTTGTCCATGTTAAGGGTGAAAGCCCAAGTTTAGCCAAGCCCGACCCGTTAAGAAAGCCCATGAGCCAACTAGAAGGCTAGGGTATAAATATCCCTTCACCACACTTGGTGAAGGGTGTTGGTTACATTTTCATTTCACTTGTAATCCTCCAAACTCTCTCTAAGCTAATCTTCCTTTCTTGTTTCTCTCTCTACTTTCTCTCTCTAAGATTTCTTCTTATTTTCTAGCATCTTGGTATAGATTATAGTTGTGTAATGGATTAAACTAGTGGGATAACATGTGGTATCACTCGCCAAGGGGTGTTTAGTGTTTGATTTGTGAAAAATTCGTGGGTTTTTTGTTGGTTTTTTCTTTGGTTCGAAAAAAAAAGAAAAAAGCAAGAAAAAAATCAACTTTGATCTTTGTTTTGTGGTTAAAAGTGTTAAAGACTTATACTTTTAGGCTTAGATCACATCCTTGCATCATTACTAGGTGGTTTTAACATCATTTCGTAGCTTACAAGAAAGTTTGAAGATTTTTTCTTGGCTGCGTTTTGCCTATCTGAAGGGGTGTTCGTCGTTGCGTTTTGATCAGACACGTTGTGTTTTGATTAGGTTCGTTGCATTTTGATCAGAGTCATTGCGTTTTGATTAGCTTCGTTGCATTTTGATTAGAGTCATTGCGTTTTGATTAGCTTCGTTGCATTTTGATCAGAGTCATTGCTTTTTGATTAGCTTCGTTGCGTTTTGGTTCTCAAGTCATTGCGTTTTGATCTCAAGTCGTTTCGTTTTGATTTGAAGACATTGCGTTTTGATCTCAAGTCGTTGCGTTTTGATTCTCAAGTCACTGCAATTTGATATTTTGTGTGTGTTGCGTTTTGTCTCCACATGTTGCGTTTTGAAGACCATCATTGCGTTTTGATTAAACGTTACTTTGCCCAAATTTTTTATGCATTTCGTTTTGATCAAGACAGACTGCGTTTTGATCAAAGAACATTGCGTTTTGATAGAAGACATTGCGTTTTGGTCGAAGTCACTGCGTTTTGATCATAGAAGACGTTGCGTTTTGATCAAGAAAAGTGACTGCGTTTTGCTTAAGAAAAGTGACTGCGTTTTGATCAAAGATAGTTGCGTTTTGACTAAAGTCATTGCGTTTTGTCCATTGAAAACCCATGTTTTGAAACCCTAATTTCTTGAAAAAATTTTTGACCTTACCGCGAAGGTCAATCCGCACATCAGGTGGTATTTGACCGAATTTAAGAATATATTAATCACCGTTTAATCAAAACATCACATCAAGACAAAACAAGCTTCATGGAATAATTACAAGGACTTTGGACTTTAATTCGCACTAAAAGGACAATTACTCAACACAACAAACACAACCAATCAAACCAACAATCAACTTAATCATACTTGAAATGTCAATTAATTATTCATTCACGGTTTCTTCTTGATTTTGTAAAATCCCGCGAAAGATACAATTCTTTTCTCGGTTTTAATCAAAGATTTGTAAAATCCCGTGAACGTTAATTCATTTTAAACCACAATCAATCACTTTATAACACTTAAGATCCGATATCCATTTACCACAACTTCATGAAAATGTCAAATTCAAATACTAATTTGCAAACTCAATCATCAAATGCTCTTCATAATGCTATCATGGAAGCGGGTAGCAAAGATCGTCCACCAATGTTGGCACCGGGTAATTACGTTCAGTGGAAATCCATAATCAAGAGATACATTGACACCAAACCTAACAGTGAACTCATCCACTATTGTCTCCAAAATCCACCATACACGTATCAATGGGCTGAGAAGACAGTTCCAGTTGCTGAAGGTAGTTCTGAAACAACTACAGAGAGGTATATGGAGAACTATAAGAATGTTTCACAAGACATACGAGATCAACTGAATGCTGAAGCGAAGCAGTTCAATTCATAACTCACAGGATACATACTCACAGGGATAGATAACGATATCTACTCCACAGTTGATGCTTGTCCGAATGCATGTGAAATGTGGAAAGCCATTGAAAGGTTGAAACAAGGTGAATCAATCAATGTTCAAGATCTTGAAACCAATTTATATTGGGAGTTTGGAAAATTCACATCACGGGATGGTGAATCACTTGAATCGTATTACTCACGGTTTTACAAGATGATGAATGAGCTTGTCCGAAATCAGTGTCATGTTACTAATCATCAAGTGAATGTCCAGTTCTTACTTCAACTACAACCAGAATGGCAAAGGTTTGTGACACTTGTTAAGCAGAGTCAAGAGCTGAAGACTGTCTCCTATCACAAGCTTTATGACATTCTGAAGCAACACCAGAATGAAGTCAATGAGATAAGAGCTGAAAGACTAGCACGTACTGCTAATCCACTTGCACTTGTTGCTCAACAACAACCAGTTTACCATCATCAAAACCATCCTACTCAAAACACTCAATATTCCTCCACCAGATCGCAACAGTCTACCAGAAACAGAGGAAAAGCAATTGTTACCTCTTCTGCTCCTACTTATGATCCAGAACCTGCTACGGTTACTGAAGATGAGGAAATGTCAAAGGAAAAGGAGATTGACAAACTCATGGCTTTAATTTCTCTCTCGTTCAAGAAAATCTACAAACCTACCAACAACAACCTTCGAACTTCATCAAACACCAGTCGAGCTAATCAAGATAATTCTCCAAGAATCAACAGAGGAACTGGGTATGATAATCAGAGGGCAGTTAATGTTGCTGGGGCTAGGGAAAATGTAGGTACTCCGGTTGTGCAGAAGTCTGGGATTCAGTGTTATAACTGCAAGGAATATGGGCATGTATCAAGGGAATGTCAGAAACCAAAACGAGTAAAGGATGCAGCTTATCACAAGGAAAAGATGTTATTGTGTAAACAAGAGGAAGCTGGGGTTCAGTTGAATGCAGAACAAGCTGATTGGAAGGATGATACTGATGATGAGTCTGAAGAACAGGAATTGGAAGCACATTATATGTACATGGCACAGATTCATGAGGTTACTCCAGATTCAGTTGACAATTCTGGACCAATCTTTGATGATGAGCCAATGCATAAGGTACAAAACAATAATGACAACTATAATGTGTTTGCCATGGAAAATGAACATCCTGAGCAACCTGAATCTAGTAATGACATATATCTGGCGGAACAAGGTGACACCAATATCACTATTGATTCATCGGATATATGTTATGATAGAGCTCAGGATGACCAGGATGAAACTGATGATCTTGATCAAGAACGTGATTTGCTTGCTTCTTTAATTCAGAAACTAAAATGTGAAATTAATGACAGCAAAAACCGAAATAAATTTTTAGAATCATCAAACAAGGAATTAGTTGAGAAATTGAAAGGTGAAATTAAGGATTTCAAAACTAAGAATAAAAGTTTAGAATCATCAAATAACCATTTCAAAAAAGCAAACAATGAACTGTCCAAGACTAATCAGTTGATGTTTAAAGACCTTAAGAAGTTCCAAGCGGAACTTGATAAGTATAATGATGTGAATTATGCGACAAAAGTGGAAATTGTTTGTGCAAAAGATAAAGGAGATTTAATGTCATACAAAATCGATTTTGAAAAATCATCTAATGCATATACTCAAAAAATAAATGATTTAAATCAAACGATTTCGGATATGAAAAAAGGAGCTTTGTGCACATCAAGAAACCATCTCGATAATGTTACAAGCAAACGAGGCTCAGACTAAGCTTTACAAAACTCGTGAAGACAAAAAACTTGATAAAGTCATTGCTTTAGAAAACAAAGTCAAGGTTTTGAATGATATTGTATATAAAACCGGTCAAACTATTCAAACAATGAATATGCTTAATCGTAATTGTAAAACGAGTTTTGCAAAACCTGAGTTCCTCAAGAAAGCTCAAAGAACGAATCCTCGTCTGTATGATATAGGTTGCTACAATGATAATCTTGCGTTAATGTTAGCCCCTGATTTTGACGAAATGATTCATCTTGAAAAAGAACGTCGATCAAATTTAAGCAATCTAATCAGACCGTTTGATTATGATCAGTTGAATAATCTTTATGATTTGTTCGTTTCACAACAAGAAAAGTCGGCTGAACAACACTATTTTCCAAAAACGTCAAAGATGAGTCATACATCTTATAATAAGGAATTTTCCAAAGAGTCTTTTTGTAAACAAATAACTTTGTTAGAAAAACGAATGGATGAATCCATTCCTTGGGATTAAAAGTGTAAAAGCTCTAAAGAACTTTTCAAGATTAAAAAGAGTGTTGACATGATTTTTGACGGAGTGGAATGTTGCAAACAAACAATCGCCAAAAGAACATATTTTGGTAACATCAATCATTTCATTCAAAACACAATAGAAGGAAATTTTGGCCCCCAAATTAGTAGACTCAATGCGGACTTAGAAAATTTTCACTTGTGTTTGAACGAGGAAATGGTTGCTGATTTTAGATACTTTAATTCTCTTGAACATGAAGTAGACACTCTCAACTCTCAACTAGAATCTCAAAAAACACAGTTTTTGAATGAAATCGACCGACTTTCAAGGGAATATTACTATGCTGATCACATGAATGCAATACTTGGTGTGTACACTGATCTGGATGAATTTACTAATTTGTAATGTAATTACGTAGAAACCTAGAAAAAATGTGAACATCTTGAAAAAGAGCTTTTAAAAAGTAGAACAATGTCAAAGAATTTTGAAGCACTTCAGAAACATGCGATTAATCTTGAACTTGATTTACAACAGTGTAAAGAAAAGATAAAAAATGACAAATCTTTCAAAGAAAATCAGTCAAACGTATTTCTAAAAGAACGTGAACAGTATTTTGAAATTCAAGACTTGAAAGCTCAATTACAAGACAAAGGAATTGCAATAAGTGAGTTAAAGAAACTTATAGAAAAGATGAAAGTAAAATCTGTGGAAACTAAGTTTGAAAAATCATCGGTTATCTGACAACCGAATGCTTTTAAAAGTCAAAGACAATCCATTTTAGGTAAACCAGCTATTTTTTCAGATTCTCTTGCAAAGAAAGATTTCTCAAAGTCAAAGCCAGTTACCACACAAAATGTGTCTAATGATTTTTCAAAACCAGTCACTGCACAGATTTTGCCTCAGAATATGTTGCCAATTGTCAAGAACACAAATGTGATTGCACCAGGAATGTATAAAGTGCACACAAAGCCTAATCAAACTAGAACACCTCAGTTGCATCAAGACATTAGGAAACCTAACAAACGCGTGTCTTTCTCTACAGGAGTAATTCCCAATACTAGTGTTAGCAGACCACAGCTTAAGAGCAATCATCTGGAAGATAGAGTCATGTCTAACAATAGTCAAGGGAAGAAGCAAGAAGTAGAAGACCACCGTAGGAAGTTTAAGTTTTCAAATAATAAAACGTCTGTAACTGCGTGTAATGACAGTTTGAATGCTAAGACCTCGAATGTTAACTTTGTCTGTGTTACTTGTGGAAAGTGTGTGCTGAATGACAATCATGATTTGTGTGTTCTACATTATATCAATGGCGTGAATTCTAGGACTAGACAACCAATGGCTGTGCCTATTAGTACTAGAGAACCCAAGCATAATGTGAACCAATCTGTTGCAACATCCAGTAAGAAAACCGTTGCAACAGACTCCACTGTCAAGAAATCTAGAAACATAACTAGGAAGTTATATGAGCAAGTTAGTAAGACATGCAGTTGGTGGTATCCTAAGTATACTCCACCCGGATATAATTGGAAACCTAAGTCTCAAAAAGGAAATGTTAACCCAAACGTTAGTATGCCTCTAGGAAATGCATCTAGAACTGCTAATATTTTGGAACATAAGACTCCTAGGTGTTCCACTGTGTCCAATACTCCATTGTCTTCTAATTCTTTTGCAGCTCGTAGAGATCATTCTATTCATCGTCGACTCTGGGTGCTCAAAGCACATGACCGGAAATCTCAAACTTCTAACTAATTTTGTGGAGAAATTTCTGGGAACGGTGAAGTTTGGAAATGATCAAATTGCACCAATTCTTGGCTATGGAGATCTGGTTCAAGGAACGATTACTATCAAAAGGGTTTATTACGTCGAAGGGCTTAATCACAATTTATTCTCCGTTGGTCAATTCTGTGATGCGGATTTGGAAGTTGCTTTTCGGAAGTCTACATGTTATATCCGTGATTTGAAGGGAAATGATCTTCTCACAGGTTCTCATGGCATAGATTTGTATTCCATTTCTCTGCAAGACTCAACAACTCCCAATCTAATTTGCTTAATGGCTAAAGCAACATCGTCTCAAGCATGGTTATGGCATCGTCGTCTATCTCATTTAAACTTTGACACCATCAACTTGCTTTCAAAGAATAATATTGTGAATGGCCTTCCAAAGCTGAAATTCATCAAAGATCATCTATGTTCTTCTTATGAGTTGGGGAAAGCAAAAAGAAAGTCTTTTCACACTAAGACTACCCCGAGCTCAAAAAGACGGTTACAACTTCTACACATGGACTTATGTGGTCCAATGCGGGTAGAAAGCATTAATGGAAAGAAGTATGTTCTCGTAATTGTTGATGACTACTCCCGATATACTTGGACTCACTTCTTGAGGTCCAAAGATGAAACACCTGGAGTTCTCATTGATTTCCTCACACTTGTCCAAAGAGGACTTCATGCTCAAGTTACAACAGTTCAAACTGACAAAGGCACATAATTTCTTAATAAAACTCTTCATGCATACTTTGCAAAAGAGGGAATAAGACACGAAACGTCAACTGCTCGAACACCTGAACAAAATGGCATTGTCGAAAGATGAAACCATACTCTTATTGAGGCTGCTCGAACAATGCTAAGCGTCGCTAAAGTTCCTCTGTTCTTCTGGGCTGAAGCAATTGCTATAGCATGCTTTACTCAAAACCGTTCACTTGTAATTCCTCGACATGAGAAAACACCTTACCATATCATCAATGCCCGGAAACCGTCAGTCAAGTTCTTTCACATCTTTGGTTCTCTTTGCTACATCGTCAGAGATGGTGAAAATCTTGATAAAATGAAGGAAAAAGGTGATGCATGTATTTTTGTTGGGTATTCTACTCAGTCAAAGGCTTACAGGGTATTTAACAAGAGAACAAGAATGATAGTTGAAACAATTCATGTTAACTTTGACGAATTGCCTCAAATGGCGTCAGATCACGTCAGTTCTGACCCCGGTCCACAATGTTCAACAACGGTACTTGAACAAGACAGTTTAAGTCCCGGTCCACAATGTCAAGAAAATGTTCCTCAAGTTGCTGAGACAGTAACAACGTCAAATGAGCTGGAATTGCTATATAGTCCGATGTTTAGTGAATTACTCAATGGAAATTCTCCTGTTGTGTCAAAGTCTTTCGTTGTACATGCTGCTGATAATCCCAATAAACGTCAACAACATAACACAACTTACAATTCTACAACAACCGATGTTGCAGATCCACCTCCATTGAACATTCATTCAACTCATCAACCTACAACTCAAGTACCAACTGTCACTGCACATGAGAACATTATTCAAGCAGAAACCAATACAGAAAATGCACAATTTGATGACGATGACATCATCAACATCTTCAGTACATCGGTACAAGAACAAAGGGAGACATCATCTCGTCATGTTGATTCGTCAAACATGCATACTTTCTATCAACACCGTCCCTCTACACAACGTTGGACAAAAGATCACCGATTAGAACAAGTCATTAGAAATCCTTCTTAATCAGTTAGAACAAGACGTCAGCTAAAAACAGATGGCGAGATATGTATGTTTGCACTCACCGTGAGTTGAACCGAACCAAAGAACATCAAAGAAGCCATGGCTGATTCTGCATGGATTGAATCAATGCAGGAAGAACTTCATCAGTTTGATCGACTAGATGTATGGGAATTAGTCGACAGACCACTTTGCAAAAATGTCATTAACTTAAAGTGGCTCTGGAAAAACAAACGTGATGAGGAAAATACTGTCATTCGCAACAAATCTCGTCTTGTGGCTAAGGGATATGCTCAAAAGGAAGGAATTG
Source organism: Tanacetum coccineum (assembly GCA_026074375.1). NCBI lineage: Eukaryota > Viridiplantae > Streptophyta > Magnoliopsida > Asterales > Asteraceae > Tanacetum > Tanacetum coccineum. Next base: position 30,287 of record BQNB010056570.1, on the reverse strand, counting down.
ATTTCGAAGAGTCATTTGCACCAGTTGCTCGGTTGGAAGCTGTACGATTGTTCATTGCGTATGCTGCACACAAATCATTTACAGTGTACCAAATGGACGTTAAAACAACATTTCTTTACGGACCTCTGAAGGAAGAAGTGTACGTAAACCAACCAGATGGATTTGTTGACCCATATCATCCTGACAAAGTTTACCGTCTCAAGAAAGCATTATATGGTCTCAAACAAGCACCAAGAGCGTGGTATGATGAACTCTCCAACTTCCTGGTATCCAAAGGATTCTCAAAAGGTTCTATTGATCCAACTCTGTTCATAACTAAACATGGGGAAGACATATTGCTTGTGCAAATTTACGTTGATGACATAATTTTTGGTTCTACGAACCCAAAACTTTCAAAACGATTTGGAAAACTAATGCACAGCAAGTTTGATATGTCTATGATGGGGGAGCTGAAATTCTTTTTAGGAATTCAGATCCACCAATCCCCTCGTGGTATCTTTATAAACCAAGCTAAGTATGCTCAAAAGATACTTAAAAAGCATGGTATGACCTCATGTGATAGCATTGGTACTCCAATGGCTACAAAACACCTTGATGCTGATTTGAGTGGTACTCCGGTCGACCAAACGAAATATCGTAGTATGGTCGGAGCACTCATGTACCTAACAGCAAGTAGACCAGATATTGTACATGCAACATGTTATTGTGCTCGCTATCAAGCGAAACCGACTGAGAAACATCTCACTGCGGTTAAACGGATCTTTCGGTACCTTAAAGACTCCATTAACATGGGTCTCTGGTATCCGAAGGACACCGGTTTCGAACTAACTGCTTTTTCAGATTTAGATCACGCGGGCTGTCTTGATTCACGTAAGAGCACATCTGGTGGCTTACAATTTCTAGGTGATGATAAGTTAGTTAGCTGGTCATCCAAAAAGCAGGACTGCACTTCAATGTCTTCAGGAGAAGCCGAGTATGTGTCTTTATCTGCATGTTGCGCACAAGTTCTATGGATGAGAACTCAGCTCACAGATTATGGCTTCCACTTTGATAAAATACCTATGTATTGTGACTCAAAGGCAGCCATAGCCATCTCATGCAATCCAATCCAACATTCCCGTACCAAGCACATCGATGTTAGATATCACTTCATAAAGGAACAAGTTGAAAAGGATATTGTTGAATTATTCTTTGTCGGAACTGAATACCAGTTAGCTGACTTGTTCACTAAAGCTTTATCGGAAGATAGGTTTAAGTATCTTGTCAGACGACTCGGTATAAGATGTTTGACTCCAGATGAACTGAAGGCTCTGGCAATTGAATCTGCTTGATCCATCAAACATCAATTTGTACATATTTTTATTCTCTCTTTATTTTTGATTTATAAAAAATTTTGGAAAAGAAAATAGAAAAATATAAAACCTATAAAAACAAAATATAAAATCAGAAAAATTTCAAAAATACAAAAAAGAATCCTCTCGACATGTCTCTTGGAATCGATAACATTTACGTACCTAGGAATATTGATTAACATCAACACGGGCGTGTAAATGAAGTTCAAACAGGAGTTTCAAATGCTTTCAAAACATGTGATTTCTAAATTTTTTGTATGACTTATGTACATTTCAGTGCATAACTCGGTCCCGAATGTAATAGGGAAGTGTACGCTTCAGTGCACTTACTCTAAAATAAAAGAGAAGTCTTCTATCATGTTTTTAAAATCGTTGAACACAATTTTTCAAAAAGAACTTTCAATGTCAAAATTGTCTACAATATAATTTGTGGTATTTTTTCCATAAAAAGTGGTATTTGTTAAAATTGTGTGTTCAACACTCCCTTCCTCGAATAATTTTCTGAGGGGGAGCTTTTTTAAAACAAAGCCTTTTAATGTGTTGGGTACATCTCATAAATGTCAATTTTATGTATCCAAACACATTTTGTGAAATTAAAATGTGGAAACTTATAATGTTAATTATTAATATACATTGTTCACTAAGGCATCTCACTCCGTCTTCAACATTTTGTGGTGTCATATCAATTTTTCATTCCAATGTCAAGTTTTAATAAATATTGGTATCCCACATATACTGTTGAAGGGGAGCTATCGGAATCTGAATTCATGCAATATCGTGGTATAATTTTTCTCCCCATGGAATTTTTCATGTCAAATTTTAATCAATTGGTATTTCAAATACTAAGTGTTTTATTATTTAAAATAAGGGGAGAAAATATAATTAAAATATGCTATTGACGAATGTGATCTTTAAGTCTAGAGAGTGCAACTCTTTCCTTCATGTGCTAAACAATTTCGATTCTCGGAGCACATATGTAGGGGGAGTATTTGAAAATAACAATGTTAGAAAATGGTTTTATGGTTCGATCTCTATACCCAGCAACCTATTAATTTCACGACGATTCTGAAGTCATAAGGTAGTTAGTTTAGGAATAAGTCCTACGATCCAACCAGAACCGGAGAGATCTACCCAAGGACACTCCATGGTTAGAAATAGCAGTCCTTAGGTATGATTGGAGAATAATGTGTATAAGGGAGAACAATCACAACAAGTTGTTAGTAATGACGTCTTGGTAAGCATTGAAGGGGTTGAAGAATTAAAAAGAAATATATGGATAAAGGGTGAAAAGAAAGAAGCCCTCC
>BQNB010056570.1:5394-26125 GCA_026074375.1 Tanacetum coccineum | reverse complement strand
AGACTTTATTACCATTCATACTCGTTGTCTTTTGAAAACCAAATTATGCTTCTGCTATATTTTATTTTCGCTTCCGCAACTGTTTAATTTCCTTTAAATGTTGTAAAACATATTTATTTTTAAACAATGCAACGAGTTATGATTTTCTAAACGTCCATTAGTGGTCGTTCTGTTGTGCCCTGTGTTCGGATTATGATGACGTCACGCCTTCAGATACGTATTCCGTCCAGGCCCCGTCTGGGGGTGTGACATACATGCTTTCGGTTTTAGTCCGAATTGGTGCAAGTGGATTCAGGGTACCTTTACTTCTGCTATGGCTTCGATTTTGGTAAACGGGAGTCCTACAGCTGAATTCCCTTTCTTCCGTAGGTTAAAACAAGGTGATCCTTTAGCTCCTTTCTTATTCATCCTAGTTATGGAGTCTTTGCATCTCTCCGTATCTAGAGCTGTTAGTGAAGGTATGTTTAAAGGGATCCAACTTCATGGTTCGATGTCCATTTCCCATCTTTTCTATGCCGATGACGCTGTCTTTATAGGAGAATGGTCTGACGCCAATTTGGTGAGTTTGGTTCATATCCTAAATTGTTTCTATCTCGCGTCGGGTTTGAAAATCAACTTACAAAATATCAAGTGTTGGGTGTTGGCGTTTCTACAAATGTTACTAACCATGGTGCTTCGCTGATTGGTTATGGTGTAATGCGTACCCCTTTTAGATATCTTGGAGTGTCGGTTGGTGCTCAGATGTTACGGAATTCTGCCTGGGCCAACACAATTCAGAAACTCTACTCTCGGTTCTCTAGATGGAAGGTTAAAACCCTTTCAGAAACTCTACTCTCGGTCCTAGGTGCTTCTCCGTTATATAACTTATCTATCTATAAATCCCCTAAAGGGGTTCTTCACGGTATGGAGTCGATGGTGGCCTTGGAGTTTCCAGTTTTCATGCTTTGAATCGGGCTCTCCTCCTTAAATGGGTATGGCACTTTCTCTCTCAAGATGGGTCCATATGGTCGCGTGTCATCAGTGCTATTTATGGTCTTTCTTTAGAGCATCATCAGGTTAATCATTCCTCGTCTTGGTGTTCCATTCTTCAAGAGACTCGGTTGCTGGCGTCTAAAGGCTTTGATTTTGTCTCTTATTGCAAGAAATGTGTTGGGGATGGTCAGAATACTCGGTTTAGGTCAAATACTTGGATCTCGGACCTCCATTTATGCGTCAGATTTCCTCTGCTATTTGCTCTTGAAGAAGATAAAGAGGTTTTTGTTGCTTCCAAGTTGGGCTCTTCTTTGGTTGATAGTTCCTTTCGAAGACTGATTCGGGATGGGATTGAGCGTCAGCAGTGGTCAGATTTATCTTCGTTGTTAGAGTCGGTTATTCTCCCGCCCTCTAAAGATAGGTGGTTCTGTGACTTGAATGTAGAAGGGGCATTTCGTGTTAAAGATGCTCATTCTATCATTGATGATATTTTTCTTCCTTTTTTGGAGGTTGCTACTAGGTGGGTGAAATATATTCCGATTAAGATCAACATCTTTATGTGGCGTGCTCGGCTTGATCGTATTCCAACTCGGTGTAACTTAGCTAGTCGTGGTGTTGTCTTGGAATCTTCTTTATGTCCCTTGTGCGGCTTGGCTCCAGAAGATGCTTCCCATGTCCTATTTAGATGTGAGCTATCTAAGCATGTTTTCCGTAGGATCTGCCGGTGGTGGGATCTTGATTGGCAAGACGTTTCGTCCTTTCCTGATTGGGATGGTTGGTTCGCTAATGTTCGGTTGCCGTACAAGCTTAAGCTCCTATTGGAAGGCGTTTTTTGTGCCGCCTGGTGGCATATTTGGATTTTTAGGAATCACTCTATTTTTGACAAGACCCCTCCGAGACGCTCCATTCTTTTTGATGATATTGTCGCGTGGTGTTTCACTTGGTGTGGTAGTAGATGTAATTCTTTGTTTTCTTGGGATTGTTGGTTGAAAAACCCTTATTTGATTTCCTTGTAAGTTTTCCTCTAGCGTCTTGCTAGTTTATAAAATTTGCCGTTCAAAAAAAAAAAAATTCATGTTATTAACTATTCTTAAACAAAATTGTAATTTTTGGGTTTTGATCGGTTCGATTATCGGATAACAATTTTTTTTAAAAGGATAAAAATTTAATTTTCTTTATATATATATATAAGAAATCTTTTTTATATAAATTTGATTTTGGCTAATTTGGTTTGGTATTTAGTTCGATTCGGTTGCTTTCGGTTTGGTTTGGTTTTCGTTTTTTAGGCTCACCCCTATTCTCATATAGTAATTAAAACACAAACTTAAAGAAAAAACAAACTAATTAGAAAAATCGAAAAAACACAACCAATAAACTAATGAGAAAAGTTCATTTGCATACCACTTTCTACTCACATACTGAGGGACAAATCTACACCATCTATTTAAGTTTGATCTAATGGTAAGGATTAATCTAAGATTTAATTTTATTAAACCTGTTTTATTGTCTAGTATATAAAGCATTTTTTTCTATTTTTCATTTTATTTATCAGTTTTTCACACACACTAAAGTGTGTTTCTCTCTTTTCAGTTTCCCCAAAATCACTCGCTACTCTCCATCTCTCTGTCCATAACCATTTTTCTTCAGCTCACCACAATCAAACCATCAAACCCTAACTCACCACAATCAAATCGTAACAGGTCACTTTTTATACATTAAAAGAATAAATTTATTATCTCAATCTAATTGCAGATTAGGTTAACTTTTAGTGTTTTGATTGTTACAAGTTGTTGTGTGTTAATCGTTAGGGTTTTTATAGTTAAATTAGATTGAGGTTCAATTAAAAAGTGTGAAAATATGGCCAAAAAGGGATTGATGGAACAAGATTTGAGTAAGTTAGATGTGGCCAAGCTTCATCCGTTATCGCCGAAGTTATATCGCGCCAGGCCACGATAAACATTGGTATATTGTTTGTGATTTTATTCAGTGTTTGAGATGATTGAGATTGCGTTTGTTGGTTAAATGTGTTATTATGTTTTCGTGATAGGTACTATTGGTCATGTGGCTCATGGGAAGTCCACTGTTGTCAAAGCGATTTCTGGTGTGCAGGTAGCTTTTTATTCGTGTTTATGTTTTAGGCGAATTATCGGGATGATTGTTTGGGTATTGTAATGTCACCACACCACATCCTCAAACTTAGCAACAAGGCGAACGGAGTTAGTTAGCGTAGCTGTTTGTTTTATCAAAAATTGATGTTATTAAGTACTGAAGTTGAAATGATACATTACATGCGATAATGAAGTATGTTTAAGCTTGTGTTTGTCAGTTAGTTTTATGTTTGTCAATGAGCTGTCTGGAGCGTTTAGGCACATTTATACTTTAGTATATAATGTTTCTTTGGCAACGAGTGTTTATCTTTTGGATTCCGTTTAAACTTTAAACGATCTTATTTGAAACAATAATCCTAATGTTAGAATGACTTTTAAAAACAATCCTAGTCCTAGAAAAAACTCAAATGTGTATGGATATTTCATTTTCATATGTTAGAATTTTGCAAAGATCAGAACATATGAAAATGAAAACAGGCAGCAATCAAATAAAAACCAAAAGCATATATGTTAAGTTCAGTACTTCTTTCATATCACAAGAGCATAGCACTATGAGTTACATCTTTTGACTTATGATATATCGGTGCAGGGACATTGGCCATAGTTAGCTCATTTGAACGTGAACGCGAAAAGTGTCCTAACCGAGTATTTCCTTGAAACCCAAGTCATATGTCCTTGACCGTATTGACTGTTGACTTCATCCCCACAATGCCAAGAAAATTTTACTTAATATTCCAACTTTTGGTGCATCTCTGTGAAGCCGAGCTCTTGAAAATGAGAACCAACTATTACAGATGGGGGTTACACCATCTGGTGCAGAAATATCCTTAATGTGTACCAACATTGGTCACGTCCTTGAGTATTTTATTACTACACCTCTTTTTAAGAGATACGACAAAAAATGTATATTAAGTTGTGCCCTCTGGTATTCTTTTTAAGCATCGATAGCCTTTCTAATGACCATTTTGAACTAGTTTGGGTGTATATCCTAATTCCATAAAGAATACGAGATGTATCAGCAGGTTGGATTGTCCAAACAAGCCTGGATCGTGGTCTTTTTGATGGGTTTACGTGACCTGAACCTATGGGAAAGATGTCCGCAGGGTGCTCATTAAATCCATCTTTAAGGGCATACCCATTTAGGCTTACATGATTCGCGGTGGTCATGATAGCACACTTAATAGCAACAGGAGACCATTATGGGTGTGCACTTTTAAGCAATGTTGCGGTGCCTGCAAGATGTGGACAAGATATTGATGTACCCGATACAATATTAAATGTTGCTTTAGTTGTCTTGTTATCAATCGAATTAGACCAAGCTGCTAAAATGTCGACTCTTGGCCCAAGTATGTCGGGTTTTAGTATTCGAGGACTTGCAAAATTAGGCCATCGGGATGAAAAAGAAGCCACGTTTGGAGCTAATTTAATGTTAAGTACAGTTCCACGGAAAAGGATAGTTGCTACAGGGGAAGAAGTCGAATTCGGATACTTTTTTATTTCAAGTCCTTCCTTGTAACCCACATTTGATGCAGGAAGAACGTAAGCCCCTGCCAGTATAGTGATTTTTTTATGGATGTTAACTATGCCCCTTCCTTGTAACCCACATTTAGTTGTCTTGTTTCGAGCTATTATTGTGTTTGAACTCAAAATAAAAGCAAGCATGAATTCATAGTTGGTACTATGGGTGTGTGTTAGCTTATATAGAGTTTACTGCTTTGGTTATCCTTATAATGTAAAGTTACTCATAGATAACAATAAAGTGATAGACTTATAGTACTATCTATATCAGTACCTTAAACTTTTTGATTGCTTGAAAGTGTATACAATTTAAAATTTTACTTTTTTAAAATATTTCATTTTTCCACCAACAATGTACCATATAATGCAAGTTAAAAAATGTGTTTTGATATTTAGATGATGCACATGGTCTAGTAATGGATATCATCTTTAAGCCTTGTAATTAAGTATATATTCGGGTCAATTGGGTCGACCCGAACCCGAGTTAGCAAAAAAAATTCAACCAGATACCCGACCCTATTTAGTATTCGGGGTAGTCAGGTTGACCCGAATTATATTTTGGACCTGACTAACCCGACCCGAATATGCTTTAAAATTTTAACATGCGACCGCTATCACCCTCGTTATATGACATGTATATTATCACTTGTGATATTTCATAAACATAGTTATTGTCTAATATCACTTGTGATATTTGTTATACGACATGTCTAATATCACTTGTGATATTTCATAAACATAATTAATGTCAAGTATCACTTGTGATATATCAGAAACAAATAAGTATGATTTATAACCTTTAGCATCATCAGTGATATTTCATTGTTTTGTATACTTTTTTATGTATTATCATCTATCACCTATATGCTTTGTAATATCTTTATACTTTTCAGGTACTACTTATATGTAACATAAATGATAGGCTCATGTTATAAATACCCCCCCCTTTGAATTTTTGATTTTTTTTCATTTTTTTTAATTTTAATTTATTTTTATAATTTTGTTTACGTTACAAAACGGTGAAACGGAAAGTATGAAACGAAAATTATAAAGTTTAACAAGCCAAAAGCATTAAAGTGTCAAAAATTACGGAGCAGAATCCGATAAAAAACTATGTTGTACTGGGGGACATAGGGAATCAAAAGTACAAAACATTGGTACTTTTTGTGGGGTAGAGAGTACCAATAGTAGCACCCTAAATGATATCTACCTTTTCTCATTTTAGTGCTTTATCACATGTGATATTACTTATATGTATTATCAAAATTAATGTTACATTCTATTACTTTATCAATTGTGATACTACTCATATGTAAAACACCAGAATTAATGTCACATTATATTGTTTTATCATATGAGATATTACTCTTAAATGACTAAGAACGTCAATTTAAATACTCTTCATCTTCCTTGCATTTTGAGTGCCAATGAACCACCTTGTTGCAACTAAGGGTGTTACTCGGGTTGACTCGGTCGGGGTCGGGTCAATTTGGGTTGAGTCAAGTCGGGTTGAGGGTAAAAATTTCATACCCGAACCTGACCCTATAGTTTACACTGCTTATTAGTTAAACTTTGTTATATGACATGTTTAATATCATTTGTGATATTTATAAATATAGTTAATGTCTAATATCAGTTGTGATATTCCATAAATAAATAAGTATGTTTTAAACCTTTAATATCACCTGAGATATTTCGTTGTTTTGTATATTTTATATATATTATCGTCTATGTGTTTTTTTAATATTTTTATATTTTTCAGGTGATATTAAAAAGTTAAAAAGTATACTTGTTTGTTTCTGAAATAGCACAAGTGATATTATATATTAGATATGTTTATGAAAATATCACAAGTGTTGCATAAAAAGAAAGCAAACTATGAAAATAAAAACTCGTTCTCAAAATCAAACAAGTGTTGCATTAAATTAGCATTGCTTTTCAGCAAAATAAAAATTCGCTTAAAGAGGCTTAACACCTTTATTCCAACTAATGGTATAACATCATAAGTGATAAATAACACTTATTACACCAAGCTCTTCGTAGTTGCACTTTATCACTTGTGATATTACTAATATGTAGAATAACATTCTATTACTTTATCACCCGAAATATTACTCTAAAATGATTAAGACACACCATTTAAATACTTTTCATACAATGTTATATCCCAAAAGAACACAACTTTTGAGCAAAGTTTCATTCTTAAGAACTCCAGAACTGACAGTAAAACATTTCTTGTGTTTGTCTATTGCGGTGAAAGACACAAAAATTATATAGTACCTGAAAAGTATATTAGAAAACACACAGGTGAATAATATAAAAAAATATATATAAAACAATGAAATATCACAAATGATACTAAATGTTAAAAAAAATACTTATTTGTTTCTGAAATATCACAAGTGATATTAGACATTAACTATGTTTACTCAAATATCACAAGTGATATTAGACATGGTTATATAACAAATATCACAAGTGATATTAGACATTAACTATGTTTATGGAATATCACAAGTAATATTAAACATGTTATATAACGAGGGTGATATATTAATAGCTACACTATTAAAAAAAGCTTCATAAACCCACTTCGATGTACAACATAAGTCCACCTACGTATGTTCTCAAAAAGTTTATATTGATTTTAAAAAGAGTATCACAAGTGATAGATAAGATTGATTACATGTTAAAAATTCCAAAAAGAACACAACTTTTGAGCAATGTTTCATTCTTAAGTAATCTTGAACCGACCGTAAAACATTTCTTGTGCTTGTCTATTGCGGTGAAAGTCACAAAAATCATCTAGTACCTGAAAAGTATAAAATATTAGAAAAGACATAGGTGATAGGTGATAATATATAAAAAATATACAAAGCAATGAAATATCACAGGTGATACTAAAAGTTAAAAAGCATACTTGTTTGTTTATGAAATATCACAAGTGATATTAGATTTACCTATGTTTATGAAATATCACAAGTTATATTAGACATGTCATATAACAAATATCACAAGTGATATTAGACATTAACTATTTTTATGAAATATCACTATTAGACATGTCATATAACGAGGGTGATAGCAGCCGCGCGTTGAAAAGTTTAAGCATGTCCCGGTCGGGTTAGTCGGGTCCAAAATTTTATTCGAGTTATTCGGGTCAACCCGAGCACCCCAAATACTAAATAAAATCAGGTATCGGGTTGAATTTCTTTTGGCTAACTCGGGTTTAGAAGGTATCTCCTGTTAACCTTTGGATGAAAGAAAGTTGATGTGAGTTTGCCACATGTGTGCTTTACTATAATGACGAGTTCGGTAACAATATTTAGTGGATTTGTCATGCATTTTAAAAGTTTATTAAGTGGACAACATGTTATGAAGTTCCTAAGTGTACCGCTATTTTGCACTTCTTTTACTTGATCAGTTAAAAAGTTCAGACTTGAACATTAGTTATGGACTTGTCATTAAATCAAACTCATGACAATATCTGCTTTCATATCCTCGTCCCTTTTTATCTATACTTTAGGCTTTTAATTTTTTTTCTCATTTTCGTAACACACTAAAGTTGACATTTAATAATCAAATCATTAGTCCTATTGACATCTTACACTTCAGAAAGTGGTAAAACATTAGTCCTATTGACATCTTACTAGCATTTCAGAAAGTGGTAAAACATAAATGTTAGATATTAGCATCTTACACTTTACACAATTCATCTAAATGTGATTAAAGGCGGCCAAATCAGCTTGCTAGATTGTTGGCTAGCTAGTGTAAATTAGGTTAGACTGAAAACAAGTTACTCTTTTGATCCAGGTAAAAATAGAACGAGTCTCGATTAGACCCATTGTTCATAAATTAGGTTAGAGATGTATTACAAAGGGAAGATAGAGAGTGTGATAGCAGTTAACCACAAAACTACACATCATGCAAATATAGAGTATATCCAACAGACACAATTGGGTTAAAAATAGAAAAGAAAATTTGAATAATTTGTTGTATATTTGTATAAATATATACGTACCAAAGACCAAAGCCTGCGCCAAGTGCAGCAAGCCCACAACCAAATAACGCGATTCAAGTGATCACAAACATGACAACAACATAATTGTAAAATGTTGGTCTTGATGCATAAAAGATGATGTCACATTAGATATTTATTACTCAATAGTATAACAATTTGAGAATCAAAGATGAAATGTGTGCTGTTAGAATGAACACCAACTTATGAGGCAGCTTATCTCTCCACTTTGCGTAATGCACAAAAAGAATATACCCATAAGTGCAGGTGAGCACATTAGTTTATCAACTTTCCATTTCCCTCTATGTGACTTTTCACCATCCATGAGAAGCGGGACATGGAATCCAAACACACATATTAGAAAAACATACTAGATATTGCAGACAATCAGGCACAAGGAGATAAATATCTAGGACAAGCAACAAACAAAAGGTAGGAGTATTACCTTAAGGAGTATATCTGCTCCTCCAACAATGAGCCCTGAAATAAAGAAAGTATGAGCAAATGATTCCAACCCATTTGCATAACTTTCCTGCAGTAAGAAAGCTGCCAAACTAATCTCTAAAAAATAGTGTTCACAATGCGAGCAATGATAACAGATTCCATGATAACTCCTTCCCAGGAACGCACTGCCAGACCTGCATAAACGCAATCCAGGAGTTACTACCACTCAGCCGGACGATTAAATTTAACTGTAAAATGTTTTAACAAAACCCTTGTGATACAAATCTAAGAGCCAACAAGGCAGATTGCACCATAAAGTAAAAGATAAAATAGCTTACACAGGGATTCAGGTGATACATTAGCCAGTTTCTTCTGCGCATCCAACCACCTGGTATTCATGGAAAATATGTCAAATCAAATCTCCTTCTTATATAGGTATTCACTTAATTAGCAGTTTGCGCTAGTTCTTTTACATTATCTAGGTTTTCTTTGAGTACCAATTATATGGTGCTAGAGTGAATAAATCTGTGATACTAAGTCCGATAAATGTGAACCACACTCACAACTTCATCATCTTTCAGCTTATCTATCTTTCAACCAATTATATGTACATACCAGCTTACCTATAAATTAGGATACAAGTTCATCCCATTATCTTTCAGACAACGAATTTTTGGTCAAATCGATGAGTTAAGAGTTAAGACTTAATAATTACAATATATAGATTACTACTTTTTTAGATCTAAAAAAGTAGTAATCAACTGAAAACTTCGGCACGTCACCCATATGTTAACAAAAAAATTACAATCATATCTAATTAGATCAAGTATTCTACTTCTGTGCAAAGCCAAATGATGGGGGAAATTCTCTAGTGAAAACCTAAGTTCAATCCCCACCAACTTTCGACACGTAGCTCAATTGGTTTTGGAGAGGAAAATTTTGGGACTACATGTTTCGGAGCATGATCTCAGCATCACCTTCCACATATTGTAATCAGGGCGGGGCATATGAGCCATTTAGCATTGGCAGTTATCAACATTTTCGCAAAATCGAAATAGTTCACTAAGCCTAACCACTGCTATATAGACTCTTTGATTCATATGTACAAGCATAAACAAAGTTAGTTATTTCTTCTCATGAAGAGTATTTCTAAATTGTGAACCGGTTCCAAAAGCAAACACCTAAATTGTGACTACCTAAACCAATGTTAACAACCGTTAACCAACTCTAATCACTTAACGATGATGTAAATTCCAAACAAACTCCGACCTAATCCACCTATAACCACGTCTATGTTGACCTGATTTTCAGTGAGGCATTTTATCAAACACTTTGTGTTCATGCTAAAAATGAAAAAAGTAAACTAGCAATTACATGATAAATTAACACAGCAATCACAATGATAACATATTATAAGATCATGATACAAACTTCAGCTCAATTCATGATACAAACTTAATATCACATTAAGTCTTAATTCAAAAAATAATAATTATCAATAGTAGCAACATAACAATAAGAAGCTCACCACGTTTCCATAACTCAATTTGATAAACATGATCATTTGAACCGTTTTTTTCATGATTATAGTATCATGATTTGGTTTGTTTTGAACCGTTTTTTTCAAGGATCGTTTGATTAACTAGTTCCTTGTTTCATTTCTTTGTTCATTTCGTGATTTGCATGGTTAATTTGCGCAGATTTTTTTGTTAGGGTTTGGTTTTGTAGAGAGAGAGAATGTGTCGATGTGTGTGTTTTTTGTGAGGGGAAAATAGGGGTAGTCGGGTGGTTCACATATTTTCATTATTAGTCCTTCTGATTTTTTTAAATATTGGCAATATTGGTTCCTCCGTGTTTTTTATCATTTGATCAAGTCTTATGTAATCAACGGTCAAGATTTATCCCTCAGTATGTGAGGAAAAAGTGGTTTCTAAAATAACTCAACTCTATAACTAAATTATACAACCCCGTAATAAAAACCATAGATTAGACGAATTGTGTCTTTGTTTTTACTCATATCAAGCTATTATTAATGTACGTGACTATTATTTGTAATATTAAATTCAGACGATAACAAACATATTAGAATTAAACAGTTCTTAAAAAATACCTCTTTCTTAATTCAGCTCTTACTTTGTGTTCTTAAACCTTTTAATAGAAAGGGAGAATTCATACATTGTAATCAATGATGATGTAAAATTATATTTGAAGTTACTTGGCTGACTTAACGTATTTTAGATGCTTTGGTGGTTGTCTTCATGTGGTTCATCTTCTACAATGCAAGTATTGCTCAATGCAATCTTTGTTTAGTTTAATCTGTCCAATGCATGTATTCAAATTGTGTTTTGGTCTCCCAAATCATTGACCCATTTGAGTACACTTCTGTCAAGTTGATCCATCTTGTTGTACACTTTTAATATGTTTTATACTGTGAGTGAATATTTGGCTATTTGACAAAGGTTAGATATTGTTTTTACGCACCCAAATTGCGTAAATATATATTAATAGGTTTATACAAATAAAACTATTTCCTAGTATATACTAGTTATAAAACCCGTGCACGCACGGGATTTTTTTTTTAAATTTATGAATATGTGTTGCTATCGATTAAAAACCAATAATTTAACGTGTCCTAAATTATAAACAACACGAGTTTTAGACATGAATTGAATTTATTTAGTTATTGTCATCTGTATTACTCTTTGAATACATCGTATATCAATGTTTATATATGTGAATGTCTCATTTTGCATAGAGTAGCCTAAATGTATTTTTTTAATACAACAAAATAATATAGATGTGTAATTTTTAATGGTTTTTTAAGCATAAGTGTTCACACTTGCTATTTACACTTAACAAAAGTTTTCCTTCAATTGCACCAAATTTTTTTTTGCCCCTTCAATCGAGTATAACTGTTACAAAAAGTTACCTTCTTGATTATTGGCAGTAAGCCAAACTTGCATATTTCTTATTTTCTAATAAACTTCAGAAGAAAAACATGGTATTTAGATGTCCTCAACCATGTGTGAGGCACCTTTGCGCTGATCAGTACACAAAGATTGAGATCATAACTTAGCACATTCATAGCTACCTCTTACCACATAAACTATGCGCTGATTCATTGAAGAGTGCATCTGAATTGTGATTATGTAGCTTAATGTCTTCAATGTGAAAAACACTTTGTAACACACTAACGCCACACCTGATTCCTCAAATAGTGTCACTTTCTTTATGAAATTATTTTTTGAAAAACGTTCATGTCAACATGTACATCGTACCATTGTGAACCAAGAAATATACCATTGTGTTAGGCAACTTTGTGTACATCGTACCTAATGCAAGAAGAAACAACACAATCAATATCATCTAAGCAAAGATAGAAAGCTAGTAGCTTGGAAAATTAACTACTCGTGTACCTAATCATTTCAAGAATATAAGTAAACCGTTCAGGCCCATATTAAACTCGAGGCATCTCAGGAGCTCGTTGTATCCATCAATTTTATCAGCTGACGTACGTATTATTATTCTAATGCGCTCAATATTTCTCAAAGATAACTTCATGCAACTTTTGTGATATGGTCACAAAAATATACTCCATATATGAAACAAAAGGATAAATGAACGAATTGATTATAAAGTGTTGATGCATGAAATCTTAAACGGATTTACGTTGTAAACCACGTCATAAGTTGAACATCTAATAGTGATCTAGATGAGGGAGTACGATAAGTTACCTGAGCTGCACCAGCAGTGACTACGGTGCTAGCTTTCACAACACCCAACTTGTCCAACATAATCTCACATTGCTCAAGTGCCTGTAATATTGTGACATCTTTATAACCAAACTCATTAAACAAAGAACATAATAAACTTCAAAGGTAACCTGAGGGTCGCTTAAAACATGTGTTAGTTCCTCTTTTCTTACTCCAGGTAATCCTAAGAGGTGATGATTAACAACCAGCTCAACTTCACCAACAATGTGCAGCCTGTGACGAAGTAATAAATCATAATTTCAATGAATACTTCCATCTACAGAATTGTCTATTGAAAATACTCCTTTGTCCACTAACCACAATTCAACGACCTGCAAATGAGAATACAAAATATAGTTACTAAGCACTTCGAGTAAAAACTTAAAGACCTGAGGAATAATGATACCTTGATCATATGGAACTGTTTTGCACGTTGGGTATGCTCTAAGGGCTGCAATCTCACTATATGTCCCCGGTGAACCTTATAGAATCCCCAAATATACCATATATAAGACATAAGAATTACGAAGACAAATATAAAGATGTTGGCATAGAATGAGTTTGTCTTACCTGGTAGGCAACTCAGACCTTTGTACCATTGCTACCAATAGGGTTACGATATGTTGGGATTTAACAATCTAGGTAACCAATTAGCTACGAGTACGCAGCGGAATGGATCTAGTTTTAGCATATAGATTAACACATATAAATTAAACAAGTAATTTACTAACCTTTTGTTTATTGAGTTAAATCAATAAACGAACGCCTGATCTTGATCTTGAAAACATAGTGGTTAAATTACCACCTCTACGGTTGCTCACACAAACACGTCAACCAAGTATGAGTCGATTGCTAGTCAACCTTCACGAACCAAACACCACGTGTTGAATCAATAACCAAACGCACCCTTGTGAGCTTGTACCAAAAACCAAACACCCCTTGAAGCTTGTACCGAAATCGCCAAAACCCTAATTAGGGTTTTCCTAATTCGGTTGCACCGAAAAACAAAACAAACCAAAACCCTAAGTTTGGGTTTTTGTATTCGTCGAACAAGGAGAGAAAAACCGAATCCCTAGGTGAGGGATTTAATGTGTCGATCACAAGGAGGACAATGAAAACCGAAAACCCTTGATAAGGGTTTACCGAATTCGGTTTTAGGGATAAACAAAAGAACCGAAAATCCCCTAATAAGAGTATTAGGGTTTCGGTTAGGGTTTAGGGAAAAAGAGAGAGCACCGAAAATCTCTAGGTGACTTTTAGGGATTTGTGTGTTGTGAATGAATGAAGAATGAGGTGTAGGGGTTGTGTTTATATAGGCACAAGCCCAAACCCTATTCTTGTACAACAAGGAAACTTAGTTTCCTTTTCCCCCCTCTAAACCCATAACCGAACAAACACCCCCTTCTAGATCCCTTAGGGGATTCGGCCAACAATGGGCCCCCTTGGGTTCGGGTTTTGTTCGTTTTAGTCCCTCGGTTTATTATTTAATATATTGTTAAGCTAGTTAAACAATTAACGTAATTAACAACTATTTAAATAATTATATCGTGAAGTAAAACATACTCTAAGTGTTTAACGCGTGTGCCCCCAATAGGCTCACGTATTTCTAACGTATAACTTGCGTAACCGACTAACATATTCCAACAGCTCCCACTTGGGAGGCGGAGTAGCAGGTTATAATTGGCAACGTCTAGCAAACACACACAATTACCTTTAAATTAGAAATACTTGAGATAATAGTTTCAAGAACAATCTCAGCTTATAATGGTTAGTTTATTACTTGCATTTATCATCATCTCTTTGTTACAGATACCGTTAAACCATGGATATGGATCCTAACTCATTTCATATAGTTTAACTATTTAGTTTCTCGTTATAGAAGTTAATTCAGATCTACCAAACGTAATCAAGAATCATCTTGAATTACACTTTGGGTGCGGCCACACAATCATCTCATTAATTCTTGAGAGGCGCCATGGTATCATTCTGCAATTAAATAATTAGAGGAATAAATTCTTTATTGACTACAAGTGTTGTGGATGCTGCTTCACATCACTTCCAAAAATAGCCTTTATAACTACCATTTTCAGGTTAGCGTTTGACTTATAATCAAAAAGTGATATCCATACGTGCAGAACTTGTTTGTATCTCAAGTCTAAGGATGACTTATTTAACCATTTTCGATATCTTACTCATGACTAAGGATCCAAAAGTAAATATTCGAAGGTTGGGGTGTCCAATATGCATCCCTTGTGAATACACATGAATTTGGCGGGAACAATCCATATATTCAAAGAATATAACCAACACTCACATTTGCCTTATGTAACAATATTCTCATATTGTTAACCGACAATGGACATATTTAGAATGATAAATCATTCAAGGATTAAACATGCAAATATAGGATAACAATTATTATATGTATGGATGACAAATACCACGTATCTTCATTCATCAAAAAGTAAAAATTATCTTACAATCCCAATTATCCAAATACTAAAACAGATATGCATGAAACTAATTAGCAAGTTGAAGTCCAATGTTTCTAACATTCTCAACTCTTTCTTTACAAGACAGCTAAATAGTTATCTGAGTAAACTTTCCGAATACTTGTTTCAAATTCACAAATTTGTGAAGAATTTGAATGATATGATGAGTGTCGTATGTATATTTGCATACTATTGCAAGCATCATAGTATGGAAATTTGACAGTACCTTTAATGTATCTAGATTATACTTATAATGTAGCCGTGTCTTGATTTCTTTAGCTTGTGTTGTTATGCATGATGTATATTAATTTCAAGTTTATAACTGAGCTAAAAAAATTGATGCTTATATATGGAATATACTTCCATATAATTACGTGCATGTTTTCTTCATTTGATGTGCTTTCACATTCATGAGCGGCATAGTTCTCTTACTATTCTCGTGCCTTTTGCAAAGTTTATATAAATAAAAAATGATCATCATCTGTTGAAAAAGCATTGTGCTTGCAATAGTGTTCTGGTTGTGTTTCGTTGGAAATTTAATGCAATTGTGGAATTTAGATCAAAATAACTGGAAATGGTTTGGAAGGTTACGGAGTTTACACCCATCAAGTCACTGATTTCCTGACTCTTTTTAGGTGGTTGATAAATGTGTGTTATTTGCCTATTTAAGTGGCAAATTTGACTACATTAATTGACCATATTTAATTTGGTCATGAAATCATTATTCTTATATTGTGGAGGATAATTGATTTGACTGCATTAATTGACTATATTTAATTTGGTCATGAAATCACTAATTTTTAAATTATGGAGAATAATTATGGAAGAGACTAATTGGCCATTAATCTCTCTTTAATTCCATTATTAGGTTTTGAGTAAATCACTATAAATAGGGATCACAATTGCATGGAAAAATACACAGAAGTGCAGGTTCTTGATTTGTGCTTACAACAAGAACAAACACTTGGTTTTATCCCACCCAGGCATAGGGTCGAATAATCTTCTTTGGAAAGTGATTACACGACTTCAAGTGATATCCGGTAACCATCTTGGTAATTAGCTATACTATTGATTGTCTTCACCGTTTACTACAACCAACAATGTTTGTATTAATTTAGGGTTGTGAGGCTGAATTTCCATGGAGGGTATTAAAGCTTCGAGAGCAGTAACTCTGGATCAAAGGAGGCAGTTGTGTAGGCTTTACCAGATACACCTGATAAAACAGTCCTGCACGTACGTAATAGGTGGCTTGGGACAGCAACATTAGCATTTATTCTTGTACTGCGTGTTATTTTCCTTCAAAGGGGCTACTTTATTATCTTTTAGCTTCATATCATTGGGCACTTTTTTGTCGCCATTGGTTTTCCTAAATTTAAGTCTGATCGTCCGATGCTACCTGTGAAAGGCTCTGATAAGTTCAGACCAATCATTCGGGAACTTTGTGAGTTTACTTTCTGGTAATTATTCTACACTTCTACCCATTTGGCAGTTTACACCCTAAAATGTTTTTAATCCTAATTGTTAACGATGCTTCTTTTTAGTGGAATGCTTTCTTATAATATAGTGCTGCATCAAGTTCTTGTAAAACAAGTTTTCTAATTTTAGATTCTCATAATGTTATAATGGTTGAACATAAAAGGTATAAGATTACGAAGGCCGGCATTATATCGATTCTGATGACCTTCTTCGAGATATTCCTTTTTCCCTTCATGAATTGTATCCTTCCTCGGCATGTTTTACGTGAAAATGAGACGTGCTATAGAAGATATGTAGGACTACAAATTTTCACCGTTCAGTAATATTGGTAAATAGGTGAGTAAATCATTCCAATTTTCTTGCTGTGATGAGGTTGTTTTGGGAATGAAGTTTATTAAATTGGTGTTTTAACAGAAATACGGCGGTAAGATCTGGTCTTCATCTGGTAGCGGTGATGGTGTATCTTTGGCAGATTGAAGGGTGGTTATTTGTTATCATTGGAGTGGTTACTAATTAAAATTAATGAATCACCATCATGATTTATTACTTTTTAGTAGTTAAATTTTACTCGTTTATCATAAATGGATGTGAAACATACACTAATAATGTCAAACTGTCAATTTGTTTGTGTTTTTAAAATTTCTTATTTTGTAACAAAATTTGACCCATATATATAAATGAAATAATTTATTTCCATACGTTAGATCACCTTTTTCATTGCGTGTAAAGGATTGCAGCAAATAGATGTATTTTAAAATGCAAATCTATAAAGGCAGCCCGGAGAACAATGAGGATGATGATGCCTAGATATGACAGTAGGTTGGTCAGTGGTGGTGTAACCACTACACTGGGTTTGTGGTTGGTGGTGGTGGTTCCCTGACTTCAATGTGCTAGCCTAATCTTGGGACAAGATTTGTTTAAGGGAGGTGGATTGATACGCGCCTAAAAACTTCATTTCGAATTTACACGTGCCAAGCACGTAGGAAAGTCTATAATAGACTGATGAGTCAAAATAAACCTACATTGGATGTGAGTAGTCACATTTATCTCTCATGATTAGCAATAGTTAAGTATCATTACTTCTTAGTTTAATTAGAGGTTGGTTACACCTCTTGGTTGTCCTCTTTCTTTGAATTTAAACTCTATTAAATAAAATGGATGCAACAAGATTATTAGCTAAGAAAATTGTGGTTCATTCTCACCCTAAGAGAATACTCTATCCTTTTATTTAAGCTCTCGGTTGGGACCTATCATAGACTTTCCCGCCAAAACACAACCACTATATAAACTCTTCCTTTATCACATTTCATTTTGTCAATCATTTTTGTAACTGAATTTCCCTACTTCTTGAAATCGTTTGATCACAATTCATTAATCCAAAACCAATCATTTGCTTATTTCGAATTGCATACTGTGATTCTGATTTGCTTATTAGTTCTTATTCGAGTAGTAATATTCCTATAAGTTCATATCACTCTAGTGTGCATGTTTCAATAGGGGATCTTGAAGAGTCATAGTGTGCCCGCGGATGGTTGCTTGAGACCGAGACTTAGGAGTAATTAGCATGTATGCGTAATTCTCAGGAACATAGAATAACCCCTGTTGGTTTGTGAATTGGGCTTGTGGTTCGTGAAACTTGAACATGGATTGTTGAGCTGCAAATTGGGCATGTTGGACTGTGATCCGCATGTTGTGGAGTGGAAGTAGAGGCAACATGGGCTTGTTGTTGGGCCGGTAATAGTGAGGACCTAATACAAGATTGAAAAATAACGCAGATTAGGCGAAGCCGTTGAATAGAACATCCTGGGCGAATATAACGCAGATTAGGCAAGCGAAAAATAGGAGAAGTGTTAACCTGGTTAGGCGTAGGAAGGCACACGGTTTTAGATGTAGGACTTTTGTTGATGTTCCCAGAAGGCACAGGATGAAGCCCCAAGTCTTCGATCAATGGGACATATTTGGTAGAGGTGAGGCCTTACGTCATGAATTACCGTTGAACGAACTTACAACGATCTCCCATAAGTACATGTTCCGTGATGATAGCTTGCGGACATTGCTTGATGCCCGAATGTTACAATTGGTGTATGTTGGTTCGATCACTTTGGTATTTGCTAGTCACGAGAACAGTTGGCGACAAGGAGTTGGTATGAAAAGATGAACGAGCGTTTGTTATGGAAAGCAAATCACTTTCTGCAAGAAGAATCATGGATCGTACCTCATCAAACGCAGGGAGCTTTTCCCTTTGACGAATCAAGTTATTGTAAAACAAGTTTTCTAATTTTAGATTCTCATAATGTTATAATGGTTGAACATAAAAGGTATACCGTTACAAGGGCCTGCAATATATAGATTCTGATGACCTTCTTCAAGACATTTTTTTCCCTTCATGAATTGGCCATGGTAATTGTATGCTTCCTCGCCATGTTCTACGTGACAATGAGACGTGTTATCGAAGATATGCAGGACTACAAATTTTCACCGTTCAGCAATATTGGCAAACAGGTGAGCAAATCATTCCAGTTTTCTTGCTGTAATGAGGTTGTTTTGGGGATGAAGTTTATTAAATTGGTGTTTTAACAGACGTACGGTGGTAAGATTTGGTCTTCGTCAGGTCTTCAGGTAGGTAGCTGTCAGTGGCAGAGACAGGGAGGGGGCAGGGGGCAAGTGCCCCCTTAGCGAAAAAAATTGTAGTGTAAACTTTCTAAAATATGTGGTGTTTAATATAATTTGCACCCCCTAAGAACCAATTCTTAGTGTAGTTTCCAAATATTATTGAAATGTGCCCCCTCAAGAAAAATTTCTGGCTCCACCCCTGGTAGCAATGATGGTGTATCTTTGGCAGATTGAAGGCATATTCATAAATTATGCCTAAAAGTTTAAAACATACACACAGATATACATTAGGCTAAGTTTTAATTAAATATATGAGGAAAGGGAGATGACTCACTATTAGCAGGGAGCGATGATATAATGAAGGGAGGGATGGAGGGCGGCTGAGTGTGTGTGGTTATGTTTGAGTTAGGGATTGCATGTGATATCTGATCATACTCTGATGTTAGCTATCATCATATTTAGTTCTCAGTGAATCATCCGTGGAAAATGCTCTGCTATCAGAGATATCAGGTTATCGGAAAGAGTATTGTTAGTCAAGCTGTATATTTCCATTGTTGTATCAAGAGATCAGGCTTGTCTGATCTTTTTCTATCTTTTTTTTAGAAAGGCAACGTTTATTGAAGGAACCAAACATACACAACAAATGGCAACCAACCTTCTTAACAAGACAATTAACAAGGATGGATCTCAAGCAAGAAAAACAAGATACAGTTACAAAGAAATAGAACCTAACAAAACAAATAAAAAAACTAAGGCAAGATCATGTTCCATAAGGAACCATGCCTAAACAGCCAAGACAATTGGTAGACAAACAAAAACAAACATTGGCCCATTAAAACCAATACTACTATCCTAAACCAGGATGTTTGCAGAGAGGCACAAATTGCAACAGCCAAACACTAAAACTTGCAGAAACCAAACACAAAAAATGCAGCGGCCAAACACTAAAACTTGCATCAACCGAACACAAAAAAATGCAGCAGCCGAACACAATAAAACTGCAGACACAATCACAATGACAGCAGACTCACATAAACTGCAGCCGAGCACAATAAACTACTGATCTTGATGCTGCAGAACTTGAACTGGGTTGCCTTTTTCTATCTTATATGATGTAATCAGTTGGTAATTAATAACGTTCACCTTTTCACAAAAAAAATTACACGCAAGAGACTGTCAACAAAATAAAAGATACAGAACACGTTTTTTACACAAGGAAGAAATATATGATAAGCAATAATCCTACCTTAGCCATGGCTGAAGTAATAACTTCTGGAATGGGCTCAATGATATCACTAATGCCAAGGCTTATCATTTGTTCATCATGGTTTTTAGTTT